>JAWPHD010015217.1:0-56467 GCA_037043455.1 Cyrtodaria siliqua | reverse complement strand
GACAGTTCTCGTCCCTTCAATTTGAACTCATCAAGCAATGGAACAACTACCGTTTCCAGAATTCTCAATTGTTCACCATGATCATTGCCCTCATGTTCCAGACAACCATTTTGGTCAAAGAGAACGTTCCTCGAAATGCACCACAACTTAAAATTTAACAGAAACCGTGATGTCAGAACCTCATCTAGCATCAAGAAAGCTTTCAAGCCCCTATCAAAATCCTTTCCAGCTAGAATATGCTGTGCAGTATTGGGTGCAAATACATCAGAATCTGAAAGCAACTGTTTCAGACCTGCGTCGCCGTAAAGGAAGTCAATTCCTGCAAATACACACATGAGAAAATGCATACCTCCTTCTACAGGTATGACCCCGTCAAGCTCAGGCTTTTTTGCCCAAACTACCTCTAATGCCTTTGTTAATAAACCCATGTAAAAGAAGACAGGACACACGTTTTGATCTAGAGAATTCATTTGCTCTTTAACACGCTTGATGGTAGTATAAATAGTGTTGTAATGTGTAGGTGTTGACATAATATTTGGGTTAAATGCAACTTCACATGGTTCTATCAACTTATCAGAAGTAACCTGTGACTGAAATATTGTCCAAGGCGGTACTGGCTCGGACCTGTCATCGCAAAACATCCTCATACGACAACAATTGTACATGAGTTCCTTAAGTATATTAAGATATTGGCGGTTTCTGGTTCTTGAACCCTCACTTCCTCCTTGTTTGATTGTGGTGGGGATAAAACGGGAGGAGGTCGTGTGCTTGGCTTTTCATACGGCAAAACTGAAGACAGATTTCCCCCTGAAAAGAAATTACTCATAATTAAATAATGGATATTTCAGCATGCTGATAATTTTCTGTCAATTTTGAAATTGGCAATATTTTATTGAGAATGTTTATTTATGGAATTTCAGTTTATATGGACATAAAGTAATAGTCAGTTAACATATGATATTTTATTTTATGATATTCAATCTGTTATCTTTTAAAGGATACGTTTAATATGTAAAATGCCATAGAAAGAAAATGCTAAGAGTCGTTGTTGAATAATGTCAATTAATTCATATACCAGGCATATACCAGGCAAAGAGGCAACATCGACTGTTCTGTCTGAAAGTTTGGTAACCTCTGCGACCTCTCTGTCTTCTTTGATTTCGGGTACACAAGGATAGTTGTCATCGCATGTGTCGTATTTTTGCCATCACCGGCAGCAACAATGAGCTGACTGTCCTTCGCATAGCGCTTGATGTTAGCTGGGACCAGTGCCCCTGTAGATACATATACACAAATACATGTTATTCATTAGATGTATAAACATTACACTTTTTAAATATATATTTTTATGATACAAAAGTAATTGTTTTGTATTATGTTGTATTATATTTCACTGTATTGTATTGTATTTAAGAAATAATAATATCCGAACGACTATAACTGTGTTTTATTTACCGATAAAATACAGGTAGGTATTTATTATTTCGATTCTAGCACAACAGTTACCCCCTTGTTTACGCTATATTGTTGGGGCACTATATATTATCTCGGAGGTCAAGGTAATCAGGCTGCTATGTTTAAAGGCTGTTCCATTGGGCGCCCCTGTATGCAAAGTTTTGCGTTTCAATACACTAGTAGTCACGTGACAAACAATTAAGTCGTTGCTTACGTCATATAGCTTGCGCTGTATGACGTCAGAAGTTCTCAGCTTGTTCAAGATGCGTATTAAAGTTATATGTGTATTAAGTAATGCATATGATGGGTTTATATCGGTTTATATCGGTTTATATCGGGGTGTGCATGGTTTGGGAGCATGGCAAGTTTGTTGTCATTAACATTTCATTAAAATTACTGTTGAGTTTGTCTTCGTGACGTATATTTACCAAGTGACGTCATGTAACGTGCGCTTCCAACGGATGAAATATAAGCGGGCAATTAATGGAACAGCTGTATTTTATCGTAGAATAACATACAGCTGTCTCTCTTCTTGGTGTAGGAGGTAGTGTTAGAATGCACAATACCTAGTACCCGGTATTATATTAACTGTATATTATTGTATAAAATGGATTGGCATGGATTGGATCTAATCGCGACATATCATACAATACTGTAGTTGTTCTGTACTGCCCTGTAGTTATATTTATTAAATTATATTATTTTTACTGTATTTAGAATTCTTTTACATGAATTTTCTACTTGCCAATTATACACATACCAGATTGTGTCATCTCCTGTGTATTTGTCATGTGTACGGCAGCAGACGTCAGGAAATGTCGCAACTCTGTATATGAGACTGTGTAACCAAGGCCGTACAGGTCATCAATGAGCTTCCTACTGCCATACAAATGATGGAGATGAACGGGGTGACAAACAACGGAGGTAGCAGCAAACATCACAACACAATGCCAATAACTTTGTATTTTGAACTGATTCATCATAATCACTCGTAACATTTTCATGGAGCTCCTTGCTTGTGATCCAACCCAAAAACTTATACAACAATTGATCAACAAACATTTTTGGCCATCTAGAGTTATTTCATCGGAGGAAAAGTACTCTTTCGCTTATCTAATGTATTTCCAGTTTGGAACCTATTTCTTATAATGCCAGCTGCTTTATGCAAAATCTGCTCATCTGTATGCTTGTCATGGGAAACATTAATGTCAGCTAAGATTTCGTTTTCTTCTGTTAAGGTTGTCAAAACATTACCAAACGTGCATGCTGCTTTCAGAGCTAGCTCCACGCTTATATTAGAGGAACACACTAAGCTGCTTAGTCCTTGTCGTGGAATTATTCGTAGTTCAGGCCAAATCTTTTGTAGTACCTTTTTTATTTTTCTGTTTCGTATGTTTTCGATCAACAGACCATTTTCATTGGCTAACTTAATGAACGTGTCTCTTAATGATGCTAAGTCAAATACTTTTAATCTGTTTTCAATGTCTTCCTCAATTTCGCGTTGGAAACGGGCACTGGACGCCATCTTGTATATCTCCATGGTTACCAAACGGAGCAAATAAAAAGCATACCGTTGGAAAGAGTATACATTGCCGAGTATACGAACATGCAATAACAGTTGTATTTATATACATTGACAAAATTATTAGAGAAGGTTTATGGTGAAATATCTTTTTTTTCAGGATTTTGACCTTTTGACCTTGAATATGACCTTGATTTTGATTTTGTTTGAGTCTGTAAACTATTTAGTTGGGTTGGTATTTTTAGTATCAACAATCTGCAGTTTATTGTAAGCTTATAAGTCAAGCAGTAAAGAAATAATATCCTTTTTTCAGTAAAGCGATTTATTACGAATTTACAGATTTTCTCATGTCAAAATACCCCACCCACTTTTTCTTCGATTTTGAGAGTTCCGGGTCTACTAAAACGTAACAGTATACATTTTTGTGCAGCACATACAACACTGTATATTTTAATGAACAAAAATATGCAAAAAATAACGAAAAAACTCAAATAAGATATTAAACAATTTAAAACTTTAGGTAGTACCCCAAATTTTGTCAGTTTTGAGCCATTTTTCAGCCGTTTTTTAGCTAAAAAAATCATTTCTGCAATATTTTCAGCTGTAACTTATTTTTATTACTGAACTGCATACATAATTCATTTAAAATAACAAAAACAGTTAATGTTTGTGAAAGAAATGATTTTGGTATTGTAATTATCAAATATACCATGTTTTTTAACAAAAATGGCGGCCATTTTGTCCGCCATCTTGGATTTCTCGCTTAGTACCAAAAATCTGCGATTTATGCCGGCAGCCTGATAAACTTCAGACATTCCCCCAACATGTTGATATATGACACTTGCTGTTACTTTTTGTGGCCGGGTGGTTTGCTGAAATATGGAACTTGCTGCTCAGTTATAATCGGCATCCTCCTCCTCATCATCATCATAATCATCATGATCAATAACAGAAGCAGAGCAGCAGCAGCAGCAACAACAAAAGCAGCAGACTCAGAAAACTATGTGTGTCGTATACTACTGCTAATGCTGATGAAAATATTCTGGTTCTTATATTGCTGTGATGATGATAATGATGATGATGATGACGACGACGATGATGAAGATGATGATGATGATGATGATGAATGTTGACCTCCGTTATTGCTGCTGTTCACAGTTGTTAACAGTAACACGTTCGTATGCGATAATAACAGGTACGTAAGTTCGTGATAGAACACGTTACTACGTGCTAGCTTACACGTTCGTGATGCTAAAAGAAAATGTGACAGCATCACGCTTCCATAGATTAGTCATATATGTATTTTTTTGTTTCAATATGTTTTCAGAATATTCGAGACCTGGACGGTTGTGCCATTTCTGTGGAAAAGAAATAGGCCACTCCAACCTTACCCGCCACATAACGTTGAAACATAAAGACGTCCCAGAAGTTCGTGAAGCCTTAAAAATGGACACATCAGCAAGGAAATTTAAGTTTGCGGAGTTCAGAAAAAATTCCATTCTGTCACACAACAAAAGAGAGCTGGTCTCTCAAAATCCTGTATTAAAAGGGGAGGGAAATGTTCAGTTTAGCATGGAGGAGTGTGTGAAATGCAAACAATGCCATGGATTTTATGGAAAGAAAAGTTTTTATAAACACCGGAAACGATGTATGATCTGCAAATGGATCAGTTTCCGCTAGCCTATTAGTACGATACGAAGAAAAAGAGGACTTTACAAGCAATATAATAGCCAAATTCCAAAACGATGCTGCAGGACAGTTTTGTAAAACGGATACAACGTTAAGAAAAATTGGAACGACATTATACCAAAAGATAAAAAAAAAACAGGAAAAAAGGCAGAAGTCCGCACAGCGGTACGCAAAGACATGAGAAGAATTGCAAAATTATATTTAGAGTTCGCAGACAGGGTATCTGAGCCTCATACTACTCTTTTGGATATGTTTAAGAGAAAGACTTTAGATCAGTTGGAAGACTCGATATCACATTTGACAAACAAAGATGGAGATGGTGTAAAAACCGGTTTAAAATTAGGTCTGCGGTACCTTATTCCAAATGTTGCAGAAATTATCCAAGCAATGTTCTTAATTAAAAACGATGATGCATCCGCATTGGAAATAGATATGTTTTTAAAAGTCTTTAAATTAAAACGAAATTACATCTTTGGCGACACAGAAAACCAAGCAAATGTCAGCAGGCTGATCAAACTCAGGAAGCCCGAAGCAATGCCTGACGAGGAAGACATGTGTTCCGATCCTACATTTTCATTCAATTGGAAACGCTCGCCGATCCGTATCATCTTCTAGCTGGAAGTGATTATAATGTTGCGTGACGTTCTGGTTGCACGTCTAATAGTATTCAACGCCAGAAGAGGAGGAGAACCATGTCGACCTACCTTGAGCGAATGGTCAGATGCCGACACGGGTGTCTGGATTGATAAAACACACAGTCAAACGCTGACTGATCCACTAGATCAGGCCCTAATTCGCAATGATAAGATCGCTTACCAGGCGGGAAAGGGAAACAACCATCTTGTGTCGGTGTTAGTGCCGAAAGACGGTTATTGGTCTAGAAAAAACTGGCCAATCCCGAAATAAGGCATGTGGCAGGCATTGCTCCTGACAACACGTATCTCTTCCACTACAGTCAAAATTCCCTTGACCATGTCATCGGCTACCACGCGATAAACACAGTAGCGAGGAAAATTTAAAATATAATTACAAAATTTTAAGTGAATCCTTTCAATTTCTCGACTAAGAAAACCCCCAGGCTTCGCAACCATAATTCAAAATGGATCCAACAAAGGAGTCGAATAAATGACACATTGTCTTCGGTTTAAAATTAAACTTCTTAGTATTAGCAATTAATATATGTAAAGCCTTTAAACCCTTCCCTGCTAAACTTACTTGATTTAAAACAAATGTTCCGGTATAATTAAAAATAACTCCCAGATAATTAAAATCGTTAACTATTTCTAAGAAGTAGTCATTATATGTCCATGCCTCATTTTGTCTTAATTGGCCCCTTTTCCTAAAAACCATAATTTTGGTTTTGACGGAATTTATTTCTAATCCCCATTTATTACAATAAGCTAGTAATAAATCTAAATTTTGCTGCAAATCATCAGGTGATTTTCCTACTAAAACCATATCATCTGCAAACAGTAGAAGAAAAAGAGTAATATCGTCGATAGTAAGACCTGAACTAATATCATTTTGTAAATATAACTCTAAATCTTCAACGAAAAGGGAGAAAATTATCGGGGAAATTACCTCCACTTGCCTTAGACCGATTGAACATCCGAAAAAATCTGAATAACTATTGCAACTTTTAACACAAGATTTTACTTTAGAGTACATGTCTCTTATTATTCTAAGTAGCTTTCCATTTATGCTTATTTTATAAAGTTTTAGCCATAAGGCATTCCTATAAACGCTAACAAAAGCTTTTTTCAAATCAACAAATGCACAATACAATCGACCTTTCTCATTTAATATCTTGTGAATAACAGATTGTAATACAAGAATTGCATCGATAGTTGAACGACCCGACCTAAAACCAAATTGGGCGTCTGATATAATATTATTATCTTCACACCATTTACTTATCCTTTTATTTAAAATACCGGTAAAGATTTTGGACAAACAACTAACAATAGTTATTCCTCTATAATTATTTACGTCGTCAGGGTCGTTCTTCTTAAACAAAGGTATAATAATTCCCTCGGTCCATTTTTCTGGAAAATATCCGGAGTTTAGTACAGCATTAAATAAATCAACAAGATGCGAGGAAATGATATCTACTGATTCGAGGAAATATTCATTCATGACAAAGTCTCCAGAAATTGACTTATTTCGCTTCAAAAAACGAATAACAGATTCTACCTCAGCAATTGTTATAATTTTATCCAATTCTTCAAACTTACAACTGTTTTCATTAAAATCATGCTGCTGGCAGAAAGATTCTGCTTCATCATTTTCTACTTGAAAAATCTCCGTTGACAACTGAGAAAAATAATTATAAAATCTATCAAGACTTATGTTTTCACTCTTCGATTTATTTTTTCGTAAAAATAACTTCCAAAAATCTTTAGGCTTCTTATGCCTTAAATTCTCAATCTCACTCATCTTCTTATTTTCATACGCACGTCGTTTTTTCTTTAAAAGCATTTTATAGGACTTCTTTTTAATATGCAATTTAAGCAGATACGTACATTTAAAGTATCTTATGTATGAGGTTTTATATGAATTAATTATATGTTTGCAGAAAAATCCCACATATGGCCAAAACAAGATACAACTCTGATTTTGACAGAATTCCAAGAATTCATTGAAACAGAAGGTGTTGCAAACAAAGGTCCCCTACCAGGTTGGTTTATTATTTTTTATTATTTTTTAGTAAAATGATCTTAACTTAATTATCAACCACCGAGACATGTATCCCCTTGATTACATACTGGCTGTATGTTATGTGACGGTAATTGGGCTCTTAATTGTTTTAGGGGCTATTACAAATGGTAAAAATGAAACTGCAATCTTAAAGTATGATGGACTAGCCATGGGATGACTATGCGTTATTATTTACACTGTTGGATGATTAGTTTGTATAACTATGAATAATTAAGATTTCGTGAGCATGTTGTTCGTTTACAGTGCAATAGCTGTTCAAAGCAATGATGTTACTTTGGGTGTGTGTTAACACGATTAGTCATGTTAATATAATAGAATAAACAAATAGAATAGAAAAAAATAACATTTATTTAGTTTAAACTTATTTATTTTACATCGATTGTAACGAACGCTCCATGAACTTATTTGAATCACTCGCGGTGAAACCAGTACTAAGCAATACTGATAAAGTGTCATGGCGGGGATCGAACCACGACTTTTGGATTATGGGTCCAACGCTCTACCACTAGACCACAGCGCTCCACATTTATTTTCCAACCAATGGCCATCACTGGCATTACAATCGTAATATAAAATAATATATGAAGCACATAAAATAGCGTACACTAGTGAAATATAAATCAACAACATAATATGCAACAGTACTGTTTCACTTTCTTAAAAAATGTTTTGTATCATATGGTATACTTGTCCTAATATTAATATAATCATTGTACAGTAGTTTTATATTTTATTGTCATTATAAGTAGGTATGAATCGAATTTAACGCTCATATTTGTATTAATAGTATCACAAATATTCAGCATTGTTCTTCTAATATATCATAACGTTTCTAGACAAGTTTCGTGCAATCTATAATATTGTTTCGTTATACAGGTACATATTCAATGTACATAAAAAAAGAAACTGTCAGTTCTCATTAATTAGAGTTTAAAAGAAGAGACGACATGTTTTATAAATAAATATCACTTTTCTCCATTTGTGTCCACAGATGATATAAATGTGTACTGATCAGTACTTATAACTATTAATTTAAAAATATATATTAAACAATTATATACTTAATATATATCAACTACTTTGTAACTAGTAACATATACAGATGATCTTGAAACTCACCTACAACATTTAACAAATTGTCATTAACTGGTTGTATGTATTTCTTATACATGTTTATATATGTGAACTGTTGGGCGTTATGCCTTTATTTTTTAATAAAATGTCTATCCGTATTTTGTCTGATAACCATATGCAGGCTGGCTGTTGGCCATATAGGTTAATCCTCGATTAATAAATCAGTCACACGAGGATAAAGGTACCCATCCATGTTCTTGAAACATTGGTTACTTCAAAATTAGTTCGACAAATAATTTATCCCAGGAGTAACATTGGATTAAAAAAAAACGTTTGGATTAAAAAAAGGGGGGAGGGCGGATGCTAAAGGTGGAAAATACTTTCTCTCGCAATCACACAACATTCTGACACATAGCGCTGCTACGACCACGACCACGACTACGACCACGAATTTAGCCCGAAAGTTGAAAACAACAACAATCCGTCTCTGATGGAAAACCTACACACTCTCGTCGCTTCGCTCCTCATATTAAGAGTATGTTAAAACCAGACAACTCTACGCCACTGGTGTCCGTCTCGTCCGCCACATGAGTTCTTATCCTCCAACAAAGTCGGAGAGATATAGATTTCGTTTGTCTGTTACCGTTTTTGTGTCCGTATAATTTTTAAATACATGGTGGGATTTTGAAATCTGTATATTCAGTGTTACTGTCATGCAGATCATACAGATCATAACAATTACCTTTATTTGTATGGCATTTATAAATATCTTTATTAATTAACTACTTAATATCTGTCCATGTTTATAGATTTTGGCCACGGTCACCATGTCCTTCCGTTTCAATTTTCAATACTTGTAGCCACACACATGCACTGCACGTGTGTTTGTGACGTCATATGCTTGTATTACTATTGCCATTCTTGTTTGTCTTTTTGGGTTTAGTGTGTTTTGTTGTTCTGTGAAACCTGCATTTCCTGTTCGACTATTATTCCCATTTCTGGATCTAACTAATCAAGATGCGTTGTTCAGTCAGGCTTCCGAGTGGCAGATTGTGTCTCTGTTTTCACAAACTTAAAGAGGATATGTCATTCAGGGAGACTATAATAACAAGGCGATTTAAGAAATGTTCAAAACATTTTTGAAATGTTTTAGTTTTTTGGGTAGTGGAGGGTGTTTGTGTGTGTGTGTGTGTGTGAGAGAGGAGGGGGGGGGGGGGGGGGGGAGTATGTGTTTGTGTAGATATCACGGTGTTAGGGGCGGGGTATCTCATAAACGTTTGTGCTTTAGGTTTTTGTTGTTTGACCACTCAATCTAACATGTAGTTTTATTTCTTTGCTTTTAGGAGCCCAACTTCTGAAAAAGTTCATGGAAAGTCACGGACAAACCCTTTCAACTGCTGACAGAGGCTTGGTGAAATTAAAGGTGTTTAACGGGGAAAAAAATTCAGAGACCAATTAAACAACAGAGTAAGCTTGATTTCAAAATAACTGTCAACAATGTATATGTTCTACGCAAAGTAAGAATATGGACGATTCCGGAATCGCTCTGCCCAAAATAAGAATTCTTAAAATGCTCAACGATTCCGAAATTGCACACAACTATTCCGGAATTGCGCAAGGGGTTAAATATATAAACCACGCATTAAGCGTCTCTGCACAATTTGAGAATATTTTGCGCAAAGTAAGAATTTGTGTTATGATGTGTATAGGAAGATGCTAATTTTAAACCTACTTATATTTCTTTTTAATATGCTTATTTTGCTTCACCCATCTGCGACGAACAGATAATTTACATTTAAGTATTGCGTATGATTAACATAAACTTAATTATTTACAAAACAATTTGAAGTCCTTAACTTCAACAATACTTTCCAGGTTCCATAATATTTAGTACGAAAATTCAATTGAACTATTTTTAATTATTTCAAACGAGGTTGCACGACAATGCACTTTATTAAAATCACATTATTTGCTCATTTAATTACGTTTCGCCTACACAGGCCGTGAGTATGCTTAAAGTTTCTGCTTATCAAAGAAAATTATGTAATACTACCTAATACGTCGAAATAATCAAGTAAGACGGTTCTATCTGTTGAATCGAAAATCACTCTTTCATTGGCTTTTCATGGGAAAAAAACAAGTTGGTATAGATATAATCAACGTGTTCTGTCGTTTTAAAACGCGACTTTGACTTGCAACATTATTTAGATATCGATGAAGAGAAAACAATAAAAATAATTCTCGGCATATTTAAATTGTCTTCACACAACCTCGACATAGGAAGAGGAAATCAAGAAAATCACAGAAAGGAAAGAATAATGCAAACTTTAATATATGAATTTTATTGAAAACGCTCGTGCGTCCTTTTTATAAACCACTTATTCCTTGTGTGTCCTTTTCATGCGTTAATCTGATTTAAAAAGAAAAAGAAAAAAATAGATTTAAGTGATAGTTTTAAACATGTAATCATTTTTTTTCTTCAGTAAATCATGTTTTGAAATATGTTTTTATTGTGGAAATATCTGTTATAATTTAGGCCAGGCCTTCGTTTCCCAAATGTTCTTCAAGAAGCGAAAACGGTATGGTTATGAAATAAACCGTAATTTCGGTTTAAAAGGCCTGTATATTGAACAATTAATTGAACTTCTTTTCGCTTTATTATAGTTGTGTTTTATTCTTTAGCGTTGTTATAGGTTAACATTATAATAATTAATAATAATTATTTGCAAATATGTAAAAAAAAAAGGAAACAACAAAAAAAAGCTCAATACACCGCGAACTAAAAAAAATTAGCAATTCCAACTATAAATTTAATATTTCGAAATACGAATATATTGTCGTCAATAAGTATGAAAAAAGCACACAACTTCTAATATGATAAAATTTATTTAAAATTTCTTCTACCTAGTTAAAAATTCTTTAACTTTCACCGATTCAAATCTTTTATTCACTTAGGTTCATACATATGAACAGCATAAGCAACAGTAAAATACATTTATATCAATGGCGACAGATCATCAAATATAATTCTAAACACGTATACATAAGGAATCGACTATAAACAAACTATCTAACAATGCGGTTTATGGATTTCTAACCAAAATATGGTATACTAAATAATATACTAGATGTTACAGTATTATTATTATTATTATAATAATAATAATAATAATAATAATAATAATAATAATAATAATAATAACAATATAATATAATAATAACAATAATAATTGTTTTGTAAACATCGTTTCAGATAATTGTATAGCATGTTTATGTCTTTATACAATTTTTTTTTTTTAAAGTTAACAGGTTTTTAAACTAATTTCGTATTTCTGCAGCCCTACCGAAACGAAATGTAGAGCGCATTTTGTCAGTGTTATACATGTTTTGACCAAAGACGCACCGTTCTACCGAAACGAAATGTAGCACTGTGTTTGGTCATCTTTATTTAAATGTCTTAAGGAAGTTAATATAATCTTACATTCTTTATTATTTTATCCATGAATAAACTAAGTTTTTTTTGTTCCGCATACTTTTCAACTGATAATAATGATGTGAATTTCAGAATATTGGGGCGATTATAATAGAATTTATTTATATATTTCTTCCTCATTTCACTAAATTCAGGACAAATTAAAAGATAATGAAATTCATCACCTATATCATTGCAATTTACACATTTTCTTTCGTTTACGGGTACCCCTCTCCACCTCCCTACTTCAATAGGCAAGCGATGATTTCTAGTTATAAAAGCCATAATTCGTTTGCATAAAACGTCAGGCAATAGTTTTATATAATTACTTTGTCTAAAATCTGTTTTTAACAGTTTATACATATTAGTGTCTGATGTTCTATCAATTTCGGCCCTCCATTTTGAATAAACATATCTTATAACCTTTGATAAGAAGACTTAATCATCCACTTTGAATTTGCAAACATCTGGCTATCCCAGATTCCCGAATAACCAGAAGAACATAGAATATCTTTCAAATTGTCCATCCATGCTGATTTTACTTTTCTAGATATATACAATCGTGTAACAGCGAATACACCATGGATGATAGCTTATAACTCTCATTTCTATTAATATTTAATTTCTCAGAATTGGAAAGGGGGTTCTTCTAAGACTGTGAAGTCTAGTAGTTCCCCAGTCGTGAGGCCTAATACTTCCTCGGTTGGAAGGCCTAGTGATGCTCCAACTAAGGAAGTTGGAAAGCCTAGTGCTTCTCCAACTAGGAGCACAAGGAGCAGCCAAGGTGTCTAACGGCACTATTGAGCTGCATAACAAATTCGAACAGCTCATCGGACATTTCAGAGCCGGCAGCTGCACTGCCACTTTCCATCCTCGCATGAAAAGTTAGTGAGGTGCCACTTCAGCTGACTTCTTCCAGGAAGGAGGATTCATCAGTGGAGATGTCGCTGCTTGAGTCTCCTAAGACCTCTCCTAAATCTAAGGCCACAACTAAAAATAAAATTAAAAGTCGCCTTAACGCTCAATAATGGGTAAAACTAATAAGATCATTCAATGGAATTGTCGAGGTTTGAAACCAAATTATGATGAAATCAGCTTAATTTTAAATGAACACAACACTGTTGCCTTTCGTCTTTTAAACAATACTCACTATACAATCATATTTGTGATACCGGGGACAAGGCGACTGGTGGAGTTTCGATAATCGTTAATCGAAACATTCCTCACAGACCAGTTGCGTTGAAAACAAATTTGCAAGCTATTGCGGTCAGTGTTACTTTGCTCAGAGTCATAACAATATGTTCCTTATATTTACCACCTAGTTCTTCACTAGACCCTAAAGATCTCAATCACCTAGTTGCATAATTGCCATCACCTTTTATACTCTTGAGCGATTTTAATGCACACAACTACATCTGGGGTTGTAAAGATATAAACGATAAAGGCAAAAAAATTGAGGATTTCTTAGCCAAAAACAATTTATGTCTTTTTAATAACAAGTCACATACTTATTTACATCCTGCTACAGGCTCTCATTCTTCCATTGATTTAACAATATGCGATCCAACACTTTTGATGGATTTTTCGTGGAGTGTTGGAGACGACCTCTGTGGAAGTGACCACATCCCCATATTCTTGAAAATATCGGCCCTCCACTTCTCGAAAAAATGCAACGATGACAACTTCGCAAAGCTGATTGGACTACGTTTCAATCTCTTTGTGAGGAACAATTAAGCCTTCCGTTTTTGTGATGTCGAAGACGCAACTACTCTTTTTACCAAAAACTCTTTACGATATAGCTGATCAAACCATTCAAAAACCTCGGCAAATCCTAAACGCCCACATAAACCATGGTACGACGATGACTGCAAAAAGGCAGTCAGCGATCGTAAAGCTGCATTAAATAATTTTAACTTGCGGCCCACTCAAACAAATTTAGATAACTTTAGAGTTTTTGTGCGAAAGCCCGTCGTACTATTAAGGATAGCAAGAAGAAATCCTGGAGATCTTACGTCTCTAGGCTGAATTCTCGCTCATCTCTTAAGAAGACATGGGACATGGTCCGGAAAATAAGTGGTAAAGGTAATTCTAGTTCTGGAAATCATCTTAAAACAGATAATGGAGATATAACATCTGTCAAAGATATTACAAACACTTTGGCAGAAACGTTTTCAAAAAAATGCTTCTCTGAAATTGTCAACCAAATTTTCTGAAAAATAAGAAACAAAAAGAACAGAAGAAGCTAAACTTCAAGTCGAAAAACTTGGAAAAATACAATAAACTATTCACTCTCAAAGAACTTCGAGAGTCCCTTAAAAAGGCTCATGATACATCAGCTGGTCCTGATGATATCCATTATCAATTACTAAAACATTTACCTGAATCCAGTCTCTCTACCCTTCTTGATATATTTAATAAGGTTTGGGTGACGGGAAACTTCCCCGATTCTTGGCGGGAAGCAATCGTTATTCCAGTCCCCAAACCTGGAAAGGATCATACGGACCCAATAAATTATCGCCCAATCGCTTTAACGAGTTGTATATGTAAAACCATGGAACGAATGATTAATGAGAGACTCGTTTGGTACCTGGAGTCCAACAAACTGATAACAAAGTATCAAAGTGGATTCCGGCGCCAACGAGGCACAACAGACACGAGGCACAACAGACAATCTCATACGATTTGAATCGTTTATTAGGGAAGCTTTCATAAAAAAAGAACATTTAGTCGCTGTATTTTTTGGCTTTGAGAAAGCTTATGATACTGCATGGAAGTACGGTATTATGAATGATCTACATGACATTGGTCTTAGAGGCCGATTACCCATTTTTATAGAGAAATTCTTAGATGATAGACAGTTTCGTGTCCGAATGGGTTCAACCCTCTCTGATATTCATAAACAGGAGATGGGTGTTCCACAGGGCAGCATACTATCTGTCACACTTTTTAATATAAAGATTAACAGTATAGTAAAATGCATCAATCCAGGTGTGGATTGTTCGCTATATGTTGACGACTTTGTTATATGTTATCGTGCAAAAAACATGAATACTATCGAGAGACAATTACAACAATGTCTCAATAAACTATTCACTCTCAAAGAACTTTTAAATTTTCTAAATCTAAAACTAATTGTATGCACTTTTGTCAACTTCGTAAACATTATGAAGACCCTCATCTAACACTGGATGGGTCACCAATACCAGTAGTGGATGAGACAAAATTCCTTGGTCTTATTTTCAACCGTAAATTAACGTTTATACCACACCTTAAATACTTGAAGGCCAAATGCCTTAAAGCTCTTAATTTACTTAAAGTTGTTGCAAACACTAATTGGGGAGAAGATCGAAAAGTCCTCTTGCGACTTTACAGATCTCTTATCAGATCCAAGCTGGACTATGGCTCAATAGTATATGGATCGACTCGCAAGTCGTACTTGCAGATGCTCGACCCTATACATAATCAAGGATTACGACTCGCCTTAGGTGCCTTTCGTACATCACCAGCCGAAAGTCTATATGTTGAAGCCAATGAACCATCACTGTCTCATAGACTAGACAAATTAGCTCTTCAATACGCCATTAAATTAAAGTCTAACCCTTAAAACCCAACTTTCGATAATGTTTTTAATCCTAGTTGTGAACCTCTTTTTGATCGAAAACCAAAGGCCATTCGACCATTTGGTCTTCGTATTAAACCAAAATTAAGAGACACTGAAATCGACCTAAATTTGATTGCCAAGTACAAAGTACCACAAATTCCACCGTGGACTTTGGAAACTCCAACAATTATTTTTGATCTTTGTAATATTAACAAATCCAGTACAGACCCTACTGTCTTTCAAAGCAAATTTAATGAAATTAAATCGAAATACTGTGACTTTCAACATATCTACACAGATGGCTCTAAAGATGGAGATAAGGTAGCTGCAGCAGCTGTTCACAGCATAAAGAGCCGCCTGCCTGACAAGGCTTCTATCTTTTCAGCTGAACTTAAGGCAATTGAACTTGCCTTAAATTATATACAGGAATCTGATGATGACCATTTTGTACTCTTTTCTGATTCCCTTTCATCTCTTCAAGCACTGGGTAATATGAAACATGATAACCCAGTTGTGCTTCAACTTTTAGAAAAGTACAATTCTCTTATAATTGATAATGTTATTATTTTCTGCTGGCTTCCAAGCCATGTAGGAATACGTGGTAATGACAGAGCTGATAGTGCCGCTAAGGCAGCATTATATCTACATATATCTAATACCAAATTACCTTATACTGATTTTAAAAGTTGTATTGACACATATATTCGTAACTCTTGGCAAACCGCCTGGGATTTGTCAGTTAACAATAAACTCCATTCAATTAAACCGTTACTCGGAGAATGGCGCTCTTCTAGTAGACCCATTCGTCTAGAGGAAGTTGTCCTAGCTCAGTGCAGAATAGGGCATACACGTTATACTCATTCATATTTATTACAAGGTGAGCCATTACCAGAATGTATACCCTGCTTTGCACCGTTAACGGTCAAACACATATTGCTGGAATGTGTAGACTTTGAACCTATGCGTCAAAGGTACTACAATGTTAATACTATGACCGAGTTATTTAATGCTATAGATTTTAGTCTAGTTTTAGATTTCCTTAAGGAAATCAGACTTTATAAATCAGTATAATATGTTCTTGTATATAATTACTTTCTTATATACCCGTTTTCGGGCATTCGTTGATTTACGTGTATGATTTATATTACTACCATATCATCCCTTATTTTTTAATAGTCTTATCCCGATATATTTACATTAATTTTTAATTAATCCTTCATTTGTTCATATTTCGTCAGTTTTTGCGCACAATATGACCTGTTTATGTGTCGACGTGCCGTAAAACAACATTCATTCATTCATTCTATTAATATTTTCTATTAGTTTGGTCCAATAAGCAATAATTTTGCTTTTTATGTCTATAGATAAAGGACGAATTCCAGTCTCTCCATATACCATATAAGAAGGAGTTGATTTCTTAAGATTAAAAATGAATTTTAAAAATTTAAGCTGCACTCGTTCTATTACGTGAATATTACCAACACCCCAAATTTCGCTACCGTATAGTAATATTGGTTTCACGGTTTTGTCAAAAAGATCAATTTGTATTTCAAACGGAAGCGATAGTAATTTAATTTTTCGTAATAAAGAAAACAGAGCTTTGTTTGATTGTCTGCTATGTATTTTTTGGTCTTACTGAATGCCCCACTTTTTGAAAAATATATTCCTAGATACTTATATTCTTGGACAATATCTATTTTATCATTTCCAATTTTGAAATTTACATTTTGCGATGGGTTTCCTTTGCTAAAATCTATAATTTTAGTCTTGCTTACATTTAATGAAAGTTTCCATGTATCACAATATTCTCTAAAACAATCAAGTGCCATTTGCAAATCTAATTCATTGTCACTAAAAATAACAGTATCATCAGCATAAAGTAAAGTAAATAACTTAAGATAAATATGTACCTTGTTAATTATTGTTTCATTAATAATACCAGCAACGTCATTCCTACTTAAATATTCTTCTAAATCATTTAGAAAAATAGGAAATAGAAACGGTGACAAATTTTCGCCCTGTCGTACGCCATTTAAACAGTTGAAAAATGGTGAACAACCTTCCTCTGTAACAACTTTAGACTTTATACTATCATACATATTATGAATAATATTAAAACACTTCCCATTTATATTTTCAATTTTCATTTTTTTCCAAAGGCCAAATCTCCAAACGGAATCAAAGGCTTGCTTAAAATCTATAAAGCAACAATAAAGTTTCTTTTTATCTGACTGGACAATATCTATGAGACTTTTAAGTACAAACAGATTATCAATGGTAGAATGATGTTTCCTAAATCCAGCTTGGGTAGATTTTATCATGTTTTACTTTTCTGCATATGTTTTTAGTCTATTATTAATTATACATGTAAACAATTTCCCAAAACAACTTAACAACGATATTGGTCTATAATTTTCTGGTAGTTTTGGGTCACCTTTATTTTTGAATATTGGTTTAATTAGTCCAATTGTCCAGCTTTCTGGTATAATTCCTTCGTTAAAAACAATGTTGAATAATTTTGTATATATAGGCAGCATTACATTGACCGAATATTTAATTTGTTCATTAACAATGTTATCAATACCTGGCGATTTGTTATTGCTTAAACTTTTAACAGCAGATTCTATTTCTACTTCAGATATTGGTTGGTTGATTTCATCATTAAGAGAATCAATAATACTTTCATTATTAAAATTCATATCGTCTTCCGAACTATTTCCAATATGTTAGTATACGTCAATAAGTTATGGCGAAATAATTACATTTAATTTAAACATATTTCATTTCATTTTTTATTTCCTTTATTGTGATTGGCTAATTAAATAAAAGGGCGTATCTCATTGCATTTAAACAATATGATTGACCAACATGTCTCAGGATTCCAGTTCAGACCACCGAACAGGCAGGACGTCTTGCGGCCGTCTGGGACAAAGTGACTCCGCAAGGCGTGCCGCTGTCTGGAATCATCCGCCCTACACTGTACATTGTGCGGTACAGTGTAGATAGCCACGAGGAGGTTTAGACTGTTACCTCACATATGCTGTATATATGTTTTTACATATTTTTAACGTGGCCCTAAAGATGGACGATTGATAGATTCTACTGAACACTGACGTTTACCAGCGAGATGCCCCTGGTCACTGCGAGTCCCCGCATAGATGACAGGAGGCAGTCTACGATGGACAACGACTACTCACCATAACCCACCATGGATACCGATGTTGGAATAGCCTTGCGAGATACTCTCTGATATAAGTTCAGTTATATCAGTGAGTACAACGGAGGAGCCAGTACCAACAAAACGGAACAGCTGGATCGACCTACATGGGATACCTCTACAGACGCGTGGTGCCTTCTGATTGGCGGAGAGCTACAAATCAACTTTCGAGCCGGAAATGGGATCGACCTACTTGCAATATCTGCTGTCATCCCATTGGTTGAAACTTCGAAATCATCTTTAATCTTCTTGGACAACTTAAACTTCTTCAGGCTATCTGCGGTGAACTTCTACTCTTCAATCAACTCTACTGCTGCTATCTACGATAAACTACTTTGGACAAGGGATGTTATCTACTTGGACTCTTCGGCAACCATAAACTACTATTGAAACGCTCGCCAAAATGACTAGTATCAACACGGCGAGGATAAAGAAAAACTCTACTACTACTAACATGTCTCAGGGCCACAAGTAATACGAAGCGTGACGGAGCGGCGCGTGGACTCCTTCACACCTTTGAACACCATTACACACATACTCTCTTAACAGTGTGAAGTTTGTTTAATTTGGTCCATTATATACCAATCATATGTAAATTGACAAAAGAACTGTTAATCGAACGTTGTATTTAACTATTATTACATTACATGGTCATGCATTAATTTCTTTAAGCGATGGGGAAGCTTATATTAGTCAGTTTTACAATGTATGTTTTCGGCAATATAAACATACTAAAAACATGTTTTACTGAAACAAAAATCGATAACCTGTTTAAAATTATAAGTTAAATGTTTTAATTTTACAATATGCAGGTTTTTAAACTGAAATTAAGGTTTTATTTCATACCCCGTGTTAGACGGGTTATGACAGTTAATTTCTGGCCACGTAATGATATTAATGTTGAATACAATTATGTTATGTTATACGATATTGCAATATTTCGAAATATATTTAAACATATTTAACATATTTAGTACACTACGAATATTGTTTCATACGATTTTGGGAACTGAAAATGTTTATAATAATTATGATATAATCTCGTTAAAGTGACACGTGTTTGCAGAGAGTGATGCAGATACTTACTCCCTGGTGTTTGTGGATATTTAACCTGTGTCATTTTTTGATTGTAATACAATCTCTTTCACCCAGATCTTTTCACAATGGGGCTTTCAAAATGCACTAAAAATGCACTAAAAGGTATGCATTATTAACATCGCTCTGCTGATTTAAAGCCAGACATATCAAATTAAATGTCTGGTTACGAATTGAATAGTTTTACATTTTAAAAAGATAGTCGGTAAATACAATGTATCGTTATAGACTGCAGAGGGTATAGGACCATGTGTTAGTGTTTGTTCGTGATTGATTAGTTTTCTTTTCATTAGTGAATACAACTCCCAGTTCTCTGTTATTAAATGTTATAATTGTTATAACAATTAATTTGAAACATAATTCGTGTCTCTATTTGTATGTTACGTTACCATTACTATTTAATTAAATTAATACTATTTGTATGTTAAGTGACCATTACTATTTAATTAAATTTATAATAATAAGAGCATGTGTTTCTTTTTATATCCGTTTGATTTAACTTAAAAAAAATAGAACATTTTCTAATATATAATATTGCAATGTTGTCATCACACGCATGTTCCCATTTTGACCAACGGTGTAGCATGAACTAGCAAACTTTTATAAGACACTTACAGTGGTTTAATAATCGCTTTTACCATATTTTAAAAGGTCATAACTGCCAGATACAACTTTTTTATGAACATCTTCCTTTCCGAATATTTAATAACATAAGGTCGTAAGTGCAATTGCTCGGATTACAAAGTCATTTTTTTTTTTGAAATAACAAATACTTTGTTTTATGAGAAAGCAAACTACAGCTTATGTCATATGAGATTGTTCAGAGAATTCACACAGTTGTTACTGTCAGTCCGTTTTTTTTTTACTTTCCCGAAAACTATGATTTTTCACTTACGACGTTATAATTCTAGACCATCGATATATAGAGATTATTTAAATGCTGGGATGGATTATAGGGAAATCCTTCAAGAGTGGTATAGGCGTGTGGTTCTTTTCACGAACGAGCGTATGAGAGTGAGTGAAAAAACAAAACACGTCTACCATCGAGACACGTCTACCATCGGGTGAAGGATTACCCAATAATCGATTCGGGCAGTTAAATAATCTATTTATTACACTTTAGGTCAGTTTACTGACTCCATCAACGTAAGTTATTACGTCGCAACGTTAGTTATTATTGTGTTCGGAGTTAGTTATTAATTTAATATTTAGCGATTATGAATATTCTTGCATCCATCCACCGTGTAATACGCGGATTCCCGTGAAGTTGCTGGGGTAGAATACAACCACTGTAAACACACCATCACATGCAGAGGTAGGACCCCCACCGCAGATAGTTGGTGTGACGTAGCACATGTTGGATACTGCAGATAGTTGATGTGACGTAGGACATATGTTGCATACTGCAAATAGTTGGTGTGACGTAGAGCACATGTTGGATACAGCAGATAGTTGATGTGACGTAGGGCACATGTTGGATATTGCAGATAGTTGATGTGACGTAGGGCATATGTTGCATACTGCAAATAGTTGGTGTGACGTAGCACATGTTGGATACTGCAGATAGTTGAGGTGACGTAGGGCATATGTTGGATATTGCAGATAGTTGATGTGACGTAGGGCATATGTTGGATATTGCAGATAGTTGACGTGATGTAGGGCACATGTTGTATACTATTGATAGTTGATGTGACGTAGGACACATGTTTGATACTATAGATAGTTGATGTGTCGCAGGGCATATGTTGGATACTACAGATGGTTGATGTGTCGCAGGGCACACGTTGGATACTGTATATAGTTGATGTGACGTAGGGCATATGTTGGATACTATAGTTGATATGACGCAGGACGCATGTTGGATACTATAGATGGTTGATGTGTCGCAGGGCACATGTTGGATACTGTATATAGTTGATGTGACGTAGGGCATATGTTGGATACTGCAGATAGTTGATGTGACGTAGGACACATGTTGGATACTGTAGATAGTTGGTTTGACGCAGGGCACATGTTGGATACTATATATAGTTGATGTGACGTAGGGCATATGTTGGATACTGTAGATAGTTGATATGACTTAGGGCATATGTTGGACACTATAGATAGTTGATGTTACGTAGGGCATATGTTGGACACTATAGATAGTTGATGTGACGTAGGGCATATGTTAGATACTATAGATAGTTGATATGACGCAGGACACATGTTGGATACTGCAGATAGTTGATATGACGCAGGACACATGTTGGATACTATATATAGTTGATGTGACGCAGGACACATGTTGGATACTATAGATAGTTGATGTGACGCAGGGCACATATATGATATTATAGGTAGTTGATGTGACGCAGGGTACATGTTGGATACTATAGATAATTGATATGACGCAGGACACATGTTGGATACTGCAGATAGTTGATGTGACGCAGGACACATGTTGGATACTATATATAGTTGATGTGACGCAGGGCACATATAGGATATTATAGGTAGTTGATGTGACGCAGGGTACATGTTGGATACTATAGATAGTTGATATGACGCAGGACACATGTTGGATACTATAGATAGTTGATATGACGCAGGACACATGTTGGATACACTATTTAGTTGATGTGACTCGGTGCACATGTAGGATACTATAGATAGTTGATGTGACGTAGGGCATATGTTGGATACTATATATAGTTGATGTGACGCAGGGCACATATTGGATACTATAGATAGTTGATGTGACGTAGGGCACATGTCGGATACTATAGATAGTTGATATGACGCAGGGCTCATGTCGGATACTATAAATAGTTGATGTGACGCAGGTCATATTTCTGATACTGTTGAGAGATTATGTGACGCGGAAGTTCTATAGATAGTTGGTTTGTCATAAGAATTTTTTTTTGGGATGGATGATGTGACGAAGACGATATTTTCGATACAAGTATCTAGTTTATTTGACGGATGACCCTGATTGATGTGATAGTTGATTTGAGGAACAGTGCCTTTTGGATACAAAAGTTGATGTGATATATGCGGTTTGTTGGATACTATAGATAGTTTATATAACATAGGTATACTTTGGATGAAATAGAGAATTTATGCGATATATAATGTTGGTGGATCATATAGGTAATTGATACGACTGAAAAATATATGGATTATGGATTGCTGAATATTTTGCATACAAATATAATTGATGTGACAGATATTGTGGGTAGTATTGTATAGACAGTTGAAATAACTTCATGGGATATTTTAGATAATAATTCACGTGACGTAGTGATAATTTCGGATGCTGTAGATAGTTGATATGGAAGTGTTTATTGTATACAATATATTACTTAACTGATGTACGTGGTATTTTGCATATATAGTTCTGTTGCGGTTAGTACATACATGTATAGTTAATTTGACGTAGGAGGTATTTTGGTTACCATATATAGTTTGTTTGACGGAGGAAGAATTTTGTTTAATTTAAAGTATGGGGCATGTGAGGCATGGGGATATTTTGTTCAGGGGCTATAACTAATCATATATGCACATTTGAAGAAAAATCCCGTACCAACCTCACCATGAGCATATTCGCTCCACTTAAAATATTATTGTGCGTACAGCCGGTAAAAATCTATGTAGTTAATTTAGTGTTACGGTGGTATTTTTTGGTCTGAGTTCTGGCCTTTTAGGATTGATATACAAATGTAATGGTAATTACTACCAAACTGGTCGGATTTCGGTGGTAGGGGTATGGGGTATGGGGCATTTGTTTTACATTCTTTCACAATTTCTATTGTTGTTAACCTTTATTCACAAAATGTTAAAATATCACCTTCATCTTGCAAGGATAAACATTACGTGGTTTAATTCCATTAAATGATGGGAAAGCTTATATAAGCATGATTTTATAAGGGATATTTTGACAATAAAACTCGTTTAAAATCTATTTTAACTGAAAAACTGCGATAACCTGTTTAAATGTTAAATGTTTTAATTTTACACCCACTTTTCCTGGGTAGAGATAGTACTGTACACCTCCCGCCATCCCTAAGAATCAACACTTCTTCACTTACGAGTGTCTTGAAAAGTGACCACGCTACGCCCCTGAACGCCAGTATATATACTTTATCTTTTTTGTTAAAGTAGCTATCCCGTCAACAACGGCCACATTTTACAACATATGCAGATCTGTAGATATCGTTCCTTAACCTACTGACGAAGAGGTAAACAGTATATATAACTTACATATTTTGAGAATCCCAAACTCTATAGAAACAGTATAAATAACCATCCAGGCCAAACCCCAAAAATGTAGCGTCGAATTAAGTGAACTTATTGGACACCTGGATACAGTTTTGATAAACGGTTTTGTAAATTGTAGTGTAATTTTGCCGTTATTTGACGGGTTAGTTTCTTTAAATACTAGATATACTGGTACACTAGATCTACTGTAAATAATTTTTTTTTCATCATTATATTTTTCAGATTATTAATTTGTTAGAAGTCGTACAGGTATACTAAAATAATAACTGACGTCATCTTAGTTAAGGCTTCACGTGAAACGTGGAAACGTGACGTCTTATTATCAAATACGTGACGTCAACTTTTAACAAGATAAATCATGATTAAAAATGGTTCACCGAATAATAAACCTACTTAGAATACACCTATCTATTATTTCATGAATATAATTGTATTGGGCATGTTGGGTTCCTTTCGAATGAAAAATAACAGCCGTTCGTAGACATATACTGTAGGTATATTTATATATGTCAGTGAGTACTTTGCGACCGTTCGTAGACATGGCTACGAACGGCTGTAATCATAGGGAAATATCCCTTAGTGGACACGGTAAAATTGTATATCCTAAACTATGCATTTTAGGTAAGAAAGACGACAACGCATGAACACATGTATATGTAAAGATTGAAAATGCAATATATGTACCTTGAACTCCTGATAACATGCCAAATATCAACAAAGGATAGATGACTATTTTCTTGAAGATGTTCAGTGTGATGCAGCCCTTCTCAAGTTCTGTAGTGTAAATCTCATGTTTGCTTTTCACTGAAAAAGCAGTTCCAGTACATCCTGGTGTTTCATCTCTGTTCTGGTCTGTTGTGTTCCGGTGAATCGTTCCACTGGTCCATAAAACAAATACAAACAATTCCTGTTTTTAAATTCTATAATGAGGTCATCTTTACCATACCACAGAATATGACTTACAAATCACTATCTGAGTCAAATAAATGAGAACCAGACCATCCGCCATATTTTAAACGATAGGACACCCACCTGTATGGGCACAATATAATCTGGACTTATGATTGTGTTTAGTGTAATGTATCTATCTACAGTATATAGTGCTGCCACACTGGAATACCACACTGTAGTACACACAGGTGTGTGTGTGTGTGTGTGTGTTGTGTGGGTCGGTGGGTCGGTGTGTGTGTGTGTGTGTGTGTGTGGAGGGGTGGAGAGGGTGGGGGAGGTATTTTTTAAATGAACAAATCTACGGGGTGAGGAACCAGCCAGCAATCCTATATCTAGCCTTCTCGGCTTCAAAAAAGAGTATGATAATGGACCTTTGGAAACGGCCGAGCACGACACATATGAAATATTGCAGTCTCGGTTTGATTGAGACTGTTCATGAGTGGTAGTGAAATATGCTAGCTACCGCTCACGCCCTCTAGCCCCGGGTTGAGCAGAACTCAATATTAATAAAATCAACAGCACAAAAACTTTAACCATCCCGAAGATGGCATGCATATGGCGGTGGACATAGAGTCACCCTTCTTAAATGTATTCCGATTGTCGTACGGCATATGGTCCCAGTATCTAATAAAATGAAATGCCCCGAAGAGCGAAATAAACATAATGGAATTTAGTTGGGAGCAGCGGTTATGAAGCCTGCTTATAAAAAGCAGACAACATATCCTATGAGTGGTTAAACAATACCCAGAGCCTTTTATCGGCCGGAGCAGTGGAACCACCGAATCAAAAATTAGGTAAGAAAACAAAAGAAATTGAAAATGTACCACCGATAACTAATTATAAGTATCGGGTTCAGCGATCTCCAAAGATCGAATGAATAACAGTACTGATTGCAAGCGCGGGGAGACCATTTCAAGTCGGACCGATATCTTGTCGGCTAAACATCGGTCCAATATCGGTTAGATATCGTTTTAGTTTACTATCCATCATCGGTCAGACATCGGTTATACATCGTTTTAGTTTACTATCCATCACTGGTCCAGTATCGGTTAGTTATCTATCCAATATCCCAGTGGGCACATGACGTCAATGTGACGTTGTATCCAACGTTGGACTATGACGTTGGATTTTGGTTGAAAATGCAAGTCAGGTAGACGTCATATTCCGACGTTGATACAACGTCAAACCCCGATGTTGGATTGACGTTGGACTCTGACGTTGATACAACGTCAAATCCCGACGTTGGATTGACGTTGGATTATGGTTGAAAATGAAAGTCAGGTAGACGTCATATTCCGACGTTGATACAACGTCAAATTACGACGTTAGATAGACGTTGGATAGTGAACACAGATAATCTTAACACATTTAAATACATTTATTCATTGTATAGACACACAGTACAACAACCAAATAGAACCCCGCGGGGCAACGACAAACTAATTAATTCCATTCAACTGACCCAAGCCGAGTTGTGTTTACACTATGAATAGTACTTCTACAAGAAATGAACAAAATGGCGCCAACTTGGCCAAGATAAACAATGAAAATTTGTCATCACGTTTGACAGACCTCCAATACAGATGCATCGCTCCCTCTCTATATATGTCTACTTGCGATCGGGCAAACAGATGACTGATATTGCGTTGTTTTGTGTCTTTGGTTGCCGATTGCGCCAATACTTTGAGTCGTCGTTCACATTCAGGCATGTTGATCACAAATTGAAATCGACTAGTCAATGAATGGCGGCTTTTTTTTTTTTTTTCACTCTTGTAATGTCACGCGTGATCGGCCGATGCAGTGAAACGGCACACTTTGGCTTTGTACATTGACCGTGTTATACCAATTAGCATCGGTCCTGCTCAAAGGAAAATTGGAGTGAGTCGGGACCTTTTCCAGGGCAAGGCGCCAAGTCCAAAGGGGCAGGGCGTAATGTGGGAAGACATGTCGTCAGAGGAAAGTGCAGGGCGCAGCGCACCGCCAAAACGTGCTAGGCACAACACTGGTTCAGACTTCTGTTTTCCTTCCACCCCCGCCAAGTCGGTCTGGAGCATACTTGAGGCAGTGGCCCAATGCCAAATTTATCTCATGCTCTGTGGTGGCATTCCCTTTCATCACGCTTTCTGTAAAAATATATATGAAAGAATGAGATAAGAAAGGAGATTACATGCAGAAGGCTGAAGGCAGAATGAAGAATTACAACTAGAGTAGATTGTACTATTATATTATACTTTTATTTAAATGTTTACATATGGAGCAAACTAAAATGCAGGCCAATACATTTCAAATTGTTTAAATCCACCAAAACTGAAGTATGAACATTCTCAAAAATCTTAAATTTAACCCTGCATCGCAGCATGTATTCTTTGAAGTTAGTGTTAATGTTAGGAACAGATGACACCAAAAAGATACCCATCATACAACAAAATCACATGCCATACTTAAGTAATATTGAATTCTATAAGTGTAAATGTTATGACTGATGAGCTTTAACAATGGCCTACCAGTAACACAGTAAAAGACTTAAGTGACACTTTGGTCTAGAAAGAGCATTAATTTATTATATCTTGAAAATGCAGTTACTTTCAAAATGTTGAATACCGCATGATATAATATTCATAATAGATTTCAAGTTATTGCAAATTTTAGATTTTTGTGTTTTGTGAAAGAGTGACTTTCCTTTAAAAATGATGACGTCACCAGAGAACAAGTAAAGTTGTAGTATATTTAGTGCAAATTATTTTAAATGCAAAACTATATAACATATGTTGCTGAGCATTACTTTAGATAATATTGATCTATTTCAATACAATTTTGTTGATAAAATTTAAAGAGGGGCGGTGTTATATCAGGTCAGATCAATAATTTAACACTAATTATACACAAAAAATAGTTTAATAATAACTGTATTGCAATACATTTCGCTCTTCGGGGCATTTAATTTTATTAGATACTGGGACCATACGCCGTACGACATGGGGAAGCATATAACTCCATGTCCACCGCCGTATGCATGCCATCTTTGGGATGGTTAAAATTGTGTACTGTTGATTTTATGAATATTGAGTTCTGCTCAACCCGGGGCTAGAGGGCGTGAGCGGTAGCCAGCATATTTCACTACCGCTCATGAACAGTCTCAATCAAACCGAGACTGCAATATTTCGTATGTGTCGTGCTCGGCCGTTTCCAAAGGTCCATTATCATACTTTTTACATTCAAGTATAATGTTCTTTCAACCAGTATTATAAATGTAGACAGCCATATAAAAGCAGCTAAGATTATAGATATAACATAGTCAAGTCAGTTGTTGTTCCTTGATGAAACATGCAAGGGAAGTAACTCCGCTGGTAGACCTCACAAATGTTAATTTGCAGTAACTCAAAAACTTATTGGAATATTTTGATGGAGTTTTTAGCATTCTGAACCTGTTTTCAAAATCTACAACATGACTTGTTTCTAGACCGAAGTATCCCTTAATTTATTACAATTCGAAAGCGGATATGAAACTGGATACTCAAAGTATTTTTCACCTATATGTTATATGGTCACTATTGTCATGTACAAACCTTTTACAACTTGGTATAGTCTAAGCTTTTGAAAGGCAAGCTTAGATTTCTTGCCCTTCATGTTGAAATGGCCCATAACTTCATTCGTCATGAGTCTGAAAGACAGAATTAAACATACTAAGCAAATATTGTACGAAATTGTTATTATACATTTGCTGTTTATTACAAAAGTTATGTATACTACTTTCAAGGTGGAAATGTGTAATATAACACCCAACATATAACACCCAACGGCGTTTAGGTCTTTCGGGAATTAGATAGTCTTGGCATTTGAAATCTGGCACCAGCCCCTCGACCACCTTGTAGAAGAAGACGAGTCGGTTCATCTTCCTTCTGTCTTGAGGGACGGTAGCTTCAGGTCGGACAGCATTCGTGTGACACATCCCTCCTCGCGTGACTTGTAGTCTCCGGAGACAAACCTAGCAGCTTGGCGTTGGACCCTTTCCGATCTGTTTATGTCCTTCTTATGATAGGGATCCCGGACGGTGGCACTATATTCCATCCAGTGCCAGGTATGCTGATCTTCTGCATGACTTAGGGCAGTGTTTTAGGTTGCGCTTCATGAACCAGAGGGATGAGTTGGCCTTCTTGATGGTCTTTGTTATGTGCGCATCCCATTTCAGGTCTTCCGATATGGTTACTCCGAGGTAGGGGCTTTCTTTAACTTGTTGGAGGATCTGATTATTTAGGGAGTAGAAGTTAGAAGATTTGTTCGTACGAAGTGAAAGCAATTGCAATCGAGTTGTCCATAATTAATCATGAAAACTAGATCAACATCAACTCACAAAACTTAAAAAAGTGTTGGTAAAAAGTGAAAGCAATCCGAGTCTTCCAGAAATTACCTGAGTTGTCACTAGTCGTCTGCAAATAATGTCAATATTTACTACTGTTACGTCACTGATTTTAATACGCACTAATTTGCATAATCTTGAAAGTTTCCGGCCAAGACGTTTTAATGTTCAAATCGGGTGTTTACAAATAAAATGTATACCAATTTATTCACTCACATATGCCCCTAGTGTTGTTTTAACATTGTGCGCTATGCAGTTGTTGACATGTTCAGTATATTCTTGAAGTTATTGACATTTTTTAAAATTTACCTTGGAAATGAAAGCTTCTCTACAAAGCATCAGTTTCGCATTTTAACCCTTTACATATTATGCCGCACATATTCTATATATTGTCAAGGAGTCAGAAAGCTTTTCAAATTATTTCTGAAACGTTGCATAGAAAACTGTTTTAAAGAAAATAAATCAGAATTTCGAAACTAAAACTCCTAGAGTGGCTGCCGGTGTCTGCGTTAGAAATGCTTAAAGCGTGACAACGACGATTTACCATCAAATATTAGAAATTATCCTTTTTTTTCTTTTTTTTTCTCTCCCGTTACTACTTCTCGCTAGCTGTGCTCGCTAATAAATCTCTGAAATGTGTCATTGTTTTTTGTTCAATTGTATTTAACAACCTACTGCGCCATTTAAGTCTCAATTACACTTATGAATAATAAATTTCACCTGAAAAAATAGCTATATGAAATAATAATTACTCGCCTACCTTTTTATCCTTAAATTATTTTTGCGAAACCAAAGGCGGTTATTGAAATATCCTTTCTTTTTACTTATAAGCACAAAAGCCGAAACGTAAACCTGTTTTGTTCTTTGTAGACAAGGTCAAGCACGTACTGTATCCTCGTAGGCCCATGGTTCGTTACCCTAAGACATTTTATTGTAAAATAACTTTCATAAATATACATTCTGGAGAAGAAAGCTCTCACCTTGATAATAATATGAACTAAGGTAAAACCTTGAGGCGAGCACAGAAAATGTGAAAGTAAATTTTAAACAGATAAAACTCAATGAAAAAACAATACAATTGAAAGCAACACAATAATGGGGTCCTCTCATGGGTTTTGGGGGAAAGTGGCCATTTATATTTGGTGAACAAGGGAACAATGGCTGTTATATTCAGGGGAAAAGAGATTACTGACACATATTTTAGGTTAGGGAACAATGGAACATGACTTTACAGGAAATAAAAAAATTATAACATCTAGTTTTAATATTAAAAAAAAAATCACAAAAAGGTAACATTTCAAACAATATTTTTGTGATGACAGTGTTCTGCATTAGCAAATCTTTTAAACATTAAAAATACTTTTAGGGAACAGGGGAACATTGGACAAATAATGTTGGGGAACAAAGCAAAATAGTTGTGGGGAACAAGGGAACACTGACTCATATTTTCAGGGAACAAAGGAAGATGTACCCCTTCCATCCTCCTGGGGGCCTCAATAATAATAAGAAGAATGAATAAATCATTAAAAAAACCTCATTGCACACTTTCTTTCACAACTGAGCTGTATACACTTTCTTTTGCAACTCAGTATATTTAGATAAAAACGTTTTAGACTAACTTGACAGAAACTAAACTGCCAAATTCAGCATTTACCTCACTGCTTCAAGTATACACTGTCGTGATATAACTAAACTGAAAGATTGTTGACTTTATACATATACATACATTGTTCCAATTGCTTTTTTACATTTTTTTTTCTTTTTGCCAGAAATGTTGATATTTTCTATGTTATTATTTATTACTAAATATACCAGTATGCAAACTGTGACCTGTGTATTTAGCCGATAACAATAAATATGATTCACAAATAGATGAGAGATAGGGATAATTGTTTTAATTTTAACACCACAGTCCATCTGTCCTGATCTTACCTTGAATAAGAACCTTCTGTTCAAGATGGCAAGTTGCATTCACTTCAGTGCATGAGTTTAAAGAAATCCAATCTGTGTGTGACTGACCCAATGGGCCACTCCTAAAAGATGCTAGTGTCACCATCCAATGCTGGTGGTAAATGCCTGACAGAATAATGCAACTATCAGTCATAGACAACCATTTAAATATAAACAAAGGATAGATGACTGTTTTCTTGAAGATGTTCAGTGTGATGCAGCCCTTCTGTAGTGTTAATCTCATTTTTGCTTTTCACTGAAGAAGCAGTTGCAGTACATCCTGGTGTTTCATCTCTGTTGTGGTCTGTTGTGTTCCAGTGAATCGTATCACTGGTCCATAATTAAGTCATAAAACAAATACAAACAATTCCGGTTTTTAAATCTATAATGAGGTCATTTTTACCATACCACAGATATGACTTACAAATCACTATCCGAGTCAAATAAATGAGAACCAGACCATCCGCCATATTTTAAACGATAGGACACCCACCTATATGGGCACAATAGAATCTGGACTTATGATTGTGTCTAGTGTAATGTATCTATCTACAGTCTATAGTGCTGCCACACTGGAATACCACACCGTGGTACACACAAGTGTGTGTGTGTTTTGTGGGTCGGTCGGTGTGAGTGTGTGGGGGGTGGGGGGAGGTATTTTTAAATGAACAAATCTAGGGGGTGAGGACCCAGCCAGCAATCCTATATCTAGCCTTCATCGGCCCCATATTTTTTTTATATAGGACCAGTATCGCAAACGATATCGGCCTGAGATCGGCGCAGGGCCGTCAATCTGTTTTGGGGGACTGCGACCCATACCCTTGGGTGGGGGGATTTTAGCGTGCTTTTACCGGAAAGGGGGAATTATTTTGTGGCCATAATTTTGATTATAATCATTGTTTTAAATAGTCTACATGTTTTATTTGTATTAAATACAGTTCGTACTCAATATTTTACGTACCAGAAGTTTTTTTAAATTTATTTTTTTTTGTTACAGGGGGAAATTTTGAGTCTAAAATGGGGGAAAAACCCATACTTTTTGGAGGGGGAATGCATCCTGGTACCGGACGCAAAATCGGCAGATCGACGGCCCTGTCGGCGTGCCCATGATATCGGCCTGAGATCGGCGTGCCCATCGGCTTCAAGTCGGACCGATATCTTGTCGGCTACACATTAGTCCAATATCGTTTTAGTTTACTATCCATCATCGGTCAGACATCCTTTTAGTTTACTATCCATCTTCGGTCAAATATCGGTTAGTTATCTATCCAATATGTATCCGATATAGTTTGGACCGAAGATGGCCCATTATGACAGATAAACATCGAATTTATTCTGTCACCATCCAGCTAGCACAGTATGTATAGCTAGAGCATCAGATTACCAATCCAAAATACATGTATACGTTTCGCAACATACAAGGTTATCGGGCAATTAACTCCGTCCATTTTTTTTTATCAAATCAATTTAATGAATACTGACTACCTTATATAGATATCTTTTTGTAGGTGCTTATCTCAATTAGCTTGACTGGAAAAATATTCATTAGCAATAAATAAAACCCTTGTGAATATCATTTTGCACTGTAAAAAATGACATTTGCGAGGAATATCTGTTCACATCACCAACAAATATATATATATTCAAAATGACATGTCATTACCGCCTTAATGGATTTATGGCGTGTTATATCGGACCGACAGCGGCCCGATACATGGTATCAACTGATACAAACTATGTCAGACTGACGTTGACCCGAGATATAATAATAGACATCAGAAGAAATGTGCTATATTCATTCAGATTAATGCATTGAACAATCAATTTAGCATGCCATACAAACAAAAAATTCAAAAATTGGAGAATATTGAATTAATCGGCTCTACATCGGCCCGACGTCGGCATTTCCAACATTTAGCCGACATCTGATCGATATCTTTTCAGCAAATCATAAAAAGAACACACAAACCCAGTCAGCAAGCCTATCGGACCGATGTTGGATCGATATGTTTCCTATATACAGATAACGGATAGATATCGGTAACAGAGCGGTAGTCTGAATAACGGCCCGATGTCTATGACAGATAACGGATAGACATCGGGCCGACATTCCGACCAATTACTGAAATCTATCCGATATGGCCATGCTGGCTGGGGAGTGGTGGGGTGGCTTGTAGTCTGAGACTTCCCAGGAGAGGGAGGTCTGTCTGAGGAAACTTCCTCAGTTTTTTCAGGGTGGTGGTGTGTGTGTGGGGTGGGGGGTGGGGTTGGGGGTGGTGGGGGGGGGGGGGGTTGGGTTGTAGATTATTCTAAGCTTTCCGTTCGCGGCGAGGTTGGTTTGTCCATAAATAATTAATCATTTATAAAACTTGCTCAACATAAATGATAAACTCACAAAAGTGTTCGTACGAAGTGAAAGCAATTATAATCGATTTGTCCATAATTAATCATTTTAAACTAGTTCAAAATCAACTCACAAAAGTGTTAGTACCAAGTAAAAGCAATCCGAGTCTTCCAGAAATTACCTGAGTTATCACTAGTCGTCTGCAAATAATGTCAATAAACACCGTCACGCGCTAATTTGCATAATCTTGAAAGTTTCCGGCCAAGACGATTTAATGTTCAAATCGGGTGTTTACAAATAAAATGTATATCAATTTACTCACTCACATATGCTGCTAGTGTTGTTTTAACATTTTGCGCTCTGCAAGTGTTGACATGTTCAGCATATTCATGCATTTGTTGTCCTTTTGAAATTTCCCACGGAAACCACATATTTTCTAGAAAGCCTTAATTTCGCATTTGAACTCTTTACATATTCTGCTGCACATATTCTATAGGACTTTGTCAAGGAGTGGGAGAGCCTTTCAAATTATTTCTGTAACTCTACTCTAACCAGTCATAACGGAAACGTTGCTCAGAAAACTGTTTTAAAGAAAACAAATCAGAATTTCGAAACTAAAACTCCTATAGTGGCAGCCGGTGTCCGCGTTAGAAATGCTTAAAGCGTGACAACGACGATTTACCATCAAAATCGAGAAGCATAGATTAGCAATTATCTTCTTTTTTTTTTTTTCTCTCTCCTTTTTTTTCTCTCCCATTACCGTAAAGTTCGCTTGCGCTCGAAGTGCATTCGGCACTTCTCGCTAGCTGTGCTCGCTATAATTCCTTCCTTTCCACTTTTTATAATCTAATCCAATGTTCCAATAACAGATAACTCAACAATCCATAAAAGTTTACACCACTGTCACAACACGATCGCCATTTTGAATCTGCTCTTGATTCGTGACGTCATAGTTTTGCAAGGTTATTGGTAAAATCAGGCCAAGTAAATGAAAATGAGTTTCTCAGTTTCATGGTAGATAACAGTTTAACAACTTTTAACATTTTTTTAACTAATTTAATGTAACTTTAAATAACAATTATCAGTTCTACAATAGGTTTTGGTTTTATTCTTCTTTTTTACAGTGGTGGCACAAAAAAGTGTCACCTCTCCTTATCACTCTGACAGGGGTGCAATAGTCAAGATGGACCTGATGATGCCATCACACTGGGCCCACTTTGCAAACACAAAAGTTATGCTTTTGAATACCTCAATTGGTGTGAATTTGTGACAGACACAACACAGTTTATTCTCATGTATTTGTGACTCATCACTGATGTCATCTGATACGAAGTTGTAGTGTGATGGTCATGGTTGTGGTGTTTCCTTGACTGGAGTGCCAGGGGATTTTTTCTTCATTTTCTTCTCCTTTCCAGATGGTTTGCTGGTTTTATCATTGTTTTTGCTTTGTCGCTTACTCGGCCTCTTTTTTTTACTTTGTTCACGTCCAATCATCTTCTTCACTACCTCTTCTGTAATGGCTTTTCCTGAAACTAACTTGCTCATTGTTTTCCTTGGTTTCTTATTTTTCCCACTCTTTACTGTCCTTAGTATTTTTTCTCTCTCCTCAAATAACCCAAAATCATCCTTTTCATCATTACACTTGCCATTATTTACCACCTTTCCCCCTTCAACTGTTGCATCACTATCCTCAGAATCACTATTCCCAACATAGATTTCTGATGGCTTCAGATATTCCTGTGGGACGGCCTGTGCATTGAACGGATAAATACCTGTGCGTCTGAATCCACCTTTGCTGGAGACAGGGCCTGCTGGTAAACACGACAAGCCACCTCGCAAAAATTGTATCGTGTAATGACTGCCTGAGTTTCGCGAATAGGTTTGTGGCACTGGTTGTTGTACATCCTCTCGAAGGGGCCATAGCAAGCTACATCCATAGGCTGTAAAATGTGGCTGATATGGGCAGGCAACACAATCAGGATGATCCCTTTCTCCTTGGCCAAGTCTGACAGACTGACAGAGACGTGAGACTTATGCCCATCAAACAGAAGCAAATCCTTCTGATTCCTGCGGCCTGGAACATGTTTGAGGAAATGATTTTCAAGGTAATCCTGGAAAATGATGCCATTGGACCACCCAGACTCGCTGACCGTACCAACAGCTCCAGGTGATGCTCCCTCCATTAACTCGGGCATCATTCGCTTGCCAGGAAATATAAAAAAGGGTGGAATGGCCACTCCACTGGCACTGCCCTTTTCCTGATGTCACAGCAGATGGTCGATTGGAAGAGCTGGCTACCACATAAGGGGGCTTGTGGTCAATCGTAATTCCCTTTTCATCCACGTTGAAAATCAGATGTGGTGTCTCAGAAAATCCATGCTCTTCAAATGTTGTTTTAAGATGGTTGAAATATTCGGAAACAGTGCTTTCCGATGCCATTTTGGCTCTTGCATATTCAAGTCCTTTAGGTTTTAACACTTTGATCTCGGGCCATCTTGAGAGGAATCCCCTCATCTACTTTATAGTCAATGGGTTGTCCTTGGATCTCTTGCCCAGATGAAATGCATAGTCACTTGCTATGTCAACACATTCTTGTCTTGTGTATCCATAGCCAACACTTGCCATGTGTTTAATGTGTGCCACTAGCTTGGCCTCTTGGTACTGATCAAACAAAGGAGCTTTTCCAAATACCACAGTATCTGGGTCAATTTGTCCAAGGACACGGTCCCTTAGGGTTGAATCAGGCACCCTGTACACTTTAGCAGCCTTCCGCACTGACATGGCCTTCTCTTTTACTTGCTCATAGGCTGTAGTCAATGCAGTACTTGTGGCTCAATTGCTGCGGATTTGCCTGCAAAAATAAAATAAAAAAGTTTGAAATTGCATTATTTTCTATAGTGGCTTTGTAACATTGACCAAACTTTTATTTATATCGGCCTCACTACTACACTATATCGTCACGTGACTTTTATTGATAAAATGTAAACGGAGCAGACGACGAAAACGGCAATGTTTAATATTGTATAAAAAGGGTTTAAAGGGGTCTTTTTCATGGGTCATCGTTTGGAATTAGTAAATTTTATATAAATTTAATTTATTTAAATAAATAAACAAAATTTACCTGTTTAAACCGCATAGTTCACGCGTTGTTTACAAATAGTTGTAATTACGTGCGTAGTACATATTTTCCCACTGTCAGTCTCACGCACTGCGCAAATCTCACGAGATTTGGAGCAAAAACAAAATGGACGCGAATCAAGGGCAGTCACGAACCTAGGGCCTTGGAGGATACTGTACATAGAAGTAATAGTACGTCACCATTATGACAATTTTCAATGATGATTACGTCAGTCAGTGACGTTCGACGCAATTTTAATTTCAAGAGGGGATTTAGAGAGTGGTGACTTGGGAACAAGGTATTAAACGAAATGATTATTTCAAATGACACATCAGCAATGATTTGTTTGTTTGTTTGTATGGTGTTTTACGTCACTTTCAACACATGTAAGGTTATATATGACGGTGGAATTTTGGGTGGTGGAGGCAGACCACACACTTGTCCTGGGTAGCACAAGTTCTGTACACCTCCCGCCATCCGTAAGAAGCGACACATCCTCACAAGTCGAACTCCCAGTGGGATTCGAACCTGTAGCGATGAGGGGCGAGAAGGTTTACAAAGCAACGTGATTAACCACTCGGCCACGGAGACAATGACTGGTGTATATTAACGTTATGCTTTTTTTCTTGTAGAAGAAACATAAAATTACAGAAGTAAATAAACAGTAGTATTACTTTGCGTAATTTAGATAGGGGCCTATGTCTAAAACTAATATTGTTTTGATCACACATGTTATAAACAGGTCATTAATGGGTGTATTTGTGCCTCTTTGTGATAATGGCCCTTGTTAGCGATTTGAGGACCTCAAACTGTAATCTGGTCAATTCACAAAGTGGTCTATCCCAGTTATTAACCTCTTAGGATGTGATTAAATCAAATCAATCAAAAACTCTTATTTGGATGATGCTTAATCAGATCAATCAAACCTCTTAGGATGCTAGATGCTTTTAAAATCAGATCAACCAAACCTCTCAGGATGTCAGAGGATCAACCAAGCCTATTAGGATGAGGCTAAATATAGATATAAAAATCGATCTAAGTCAGATCAAAAGGACCTCTTAATCAAATTAATAAAACGGAGACCGCAATATTTATGTATTTACCATGTTCTGTGATTAATACTATCATTATATTTTTTTAATGAATATTCACGATATGTGGGCAGTATGCTGAGGCTTATTTACATAAATTAAATAAGTATGAAGTAGTATTTGAGCATATATATATATGGCACATTATACAGCGTGTAAAATGTTCCTGGAAATGTAAACTTTTTTTCTTTTTTTTCTTATTTTTTTCCATTGTCTGAGTTGACCATTCGAATCTGTATAGCAGTGTATGTCAAAGCACTGTTAACCAGTGGGAAAGTTGGGAAACAAATATCAAAGTGTTACATGGTGAATATAAAATTATGTCTTACAAGAATGAATGACCTGTACAATATCTGAATATTGGTTTGTTAAATGGCAATTGATGAGCAAGTGCCTGTGAAATAAAAGCATACGCTAATGTTCTCAATTGCCGGAAGATAAACAAGAAGTGAAAAACACTTACATGTTAAATTCACATAAACCAAATGGCCCTTTACCAGGACTATTGACCTTTTGTTGGAAAATAATCATTTTCTTTTAAACAAACCATGTGTATGCAATACAAGTGAACATACACTTAAGTCATTGAACACACGTGTTGACTGTACTTGCACAGAGTCATAGTAAACATCCAGATGTTCAAAATGATCCTTATTCACATGAAACAATTCAAAACGTAGAACGCGTTAGGGTAGTGATCATTCCTATTCCTTCCTACCTGTTCGTTGCTGCTAACTAGATGTATTTACATTTAGGGAATAGGAAAATAGGAATAGATTCGATCATCCTGAGAAGTCTCATAAAAAACAAGTATGCATACATAATTATACTGATCATGCTTACTCAAGTTCACATGACACATGCTACACAAACCAGGGCTTTTTTCCCTTCTGTAAAAGGAACCGAAATCTGATTACTTCACAATTCAAGTCATTTATTTCACAACTGTGGCCGATTTGCTTCACAACTATTATTATTATTTTTTTATTTTTTTTGGAGAACATTTCCAAATTATAACTTTTTCAATATTGTTTTGTTCTGAATATGTTCCTAGAAGAAAGTTTATCTAAAATGTTTCATATTATCCTCCTCTCACAAAAACTATGTATGTACGTATTGAATAATATCTCTTTTTATTCTCCACAAAATGACCAGGCTAAGGTCGGGAGACTTCACAATTTTAAAGGGAAAAAAGCCCTGCCAACAGTACAATGGAAATTACACTGCAGTGCTTGTTTTGATTTGGAGGTAATAGAGTTAATGTGTATATCAATATAAACCTATGGACTTAAAGGTCACGGAAGCCATCTGGAAAAGTGACTGATGTCAATCCAAATACAAATTAAACCCCTAATATCATCTACCTTAAATTAAGCAGCATGTTTCATTCGGTTCAATTATTGCTTAAGAAAATGACGGTCTGAATATTTTCCTAAATCATAATATTTAATCAAAATTGGGTTAAATTGCTAATTAACATATCGCCTCCAGTACCTCTTCAATTGAGTTTAAAGGACACATGGTAATCTTTACGTTTTGGAAAACTCGCGGAATCCCGTCCTTTTTGGTACGTTCTGGTCTATTTCCAAATCACGCTTAATCCTTTTTTGAGCAAAATGTTTAGTAATTACTAATTGTTGATTACATTGCACCACTACTAGTCTTACACCCTTGGTGGAGCAACAAACCATGTTTTTAATACTCAAACGTTATTACCTAATGTTTAATTATATATGCCACCAAGTTTAACGTGAAAATGATACTTGATTAATAAATCGAGGGTCTAATTTAAATACTTGATACATTGATGGATACTTAAGATGGCCGTGTTGAAAGATAATGAAATATTACTGCTAATGGTGCAATAATCACAAAACAATCACAAAACAATCAAAACAATCTGCAGTCCAATCACTGATAATGACTATATAAAGGAAGAGTTAATATTATTACATGTAAATTTGCTTACACCTGGGTTTTATAACATTATTTTCAACTGGATTATCATCCAGTGAGCGCACACATTCATTTGTATTACAATGATACTCTTTTAGAAATTGTTAATAGGTTCAGCTACCTTGGTATTGTTTTTACAACTGGGGGATCGTTTTCATATGCTCATTAACACTTGCAGGTCAAGCGTTTCAGGCGATATTTAAAACGAATAAATGTATTTATAAATTTACGGATTTATGATTGAACATAGAATATATTTTTTTGATAAATGCATTACTTCATATTCATAATTCTGAATTATGGGTCAGAAATGTGGGTTTTTAGTCAGGCGAATGTCATTGAAAGGGTTCATTTACACTTTTGTAAACGACTTTTTTTTTGGTAGTGGGATGTGGGGTTAAAAAAAGACAACACAAAACTATTTTGTATACAGAGTATTAGGTAGAAAACCTAATGCGGCATTATAATATCATACAGTATTGGTTAACATATTAAATAGAAATGAAAACAGATATGTTAACAAATATTTATTCTTTGATATATGATATAAATATGAAGTTAAATATAAAGAATTAGGCTTCTTCAGTAAGAGAAATGTTCTATCAAATGGGGTTTAATCATATATGGTTAACGCAAGGTAACGTAAAACTGTTTTTATGCATATTAAAACACAAATTGATTAACTGATTCAAGTAGAGCTTTGTTTTATAATAATATGTGTAGTTCTAGATTTCAGCCATACCTTAGTGTAACATTTATAATTGCTTTGACTAAATTAAGAGTCTCCTCTCACAGATTACAAATAGAAGAGGATAATCATGTATTAATGGAATAAACCAACGAGAACACCAATAAATGAGAGAAATTGTAGCGTTTGTAATGTTAGGAAAGAGGAATTTCATTTTCATGTTAGATTACCAGTTATATTTCGATCTTAGAAAACAATTTATCAAAAAATACAATTGGAATATACCGAATCCTGTTAGGGCCATCGTCTCGCGTTTTCAATTTCGCGAGATTGCGAAATAAATTTTGCATTCTCGTCCTGTTCTACTTTGAAAATAACGCGAAGTTTGTAATCCAAACTTCGTGCAAACCTCACGGTTTTATCGCGTTTTCATTTTGACAAGATCGCGAGAATGAGAAATCAATCTCGCATTCTCGTCGTATTCTACAATGAAAAAAAACGCGAGGATTGCACATCAAACTTCGTGCAAACCTCGAGATTTTATATCGGCCTATTCGACAATGAAAAAATCGCGAGAATTACGCGAAGTTTGGGTTAGCAGACTTCGAGTTTTTACCAGAGGGCGAAAACAAGAAAAATATTACTTATTCTCGGAATCTAGTCAGAATAAAAACGCGAGGTTTGCACAAAGTTTGATTTGGGATCCCCGCGTTTTTTTTCATCGTAGAAAAGACCGTTATAACATCGCGATGTTTGCACGAAGTTTGATGTGCACTCCTCGCATTTGTTTCATTGTAGAAAAGACCGTTATTACATCGCGATGTTTGCACGAAGTTGGCTTGCAAACTTCGCAATTTTTTCAATATGGAACTGGATGAGAATGCGAAATTTATATCGCAATCTCGCGAAATTGAAAACGCGCGATGGCCCTAACAGGATTCCGTACTAACAGGATTCCGTACTTATCAGACAAAAGACATCTCGTACCTAAATAAGTTGTATATCAGTGAAACAGACTTTTTTAGTGGTAAATAAAAATACCATACTTTTCAAAATCGGTTGAGAAATACAAATTGCATGTGCTGTTTTTGATGGGTCATATTCAAAATTCTGCTACATGAAAACATTATTTTTTTAGATGTTTTATCAAAAATGTTTTTAAATTGTTGGATATTAGTAAATTAAGACCCTGAAAGCTTTATAGCAAAATATGAAGATACTGAAGTTATTTGAAATTTATTAATTTTCTGCTGTCCCACCAGCAAGGAATTGACATAGGAAAAGCCCCATCAAAAAATCATTTTGGCTGTAAAATGCCAGTTCTAGTGATCTATAACTGATGTACGTATTATTTAAACTGCTCAAGTTACTGTAGAAAAACCTTTAGCTGAAACAAGCGCCCCAAACAATAGTTAAGTATGTAATGCGGACATATAACAATCTTTAGTCAAAAACCTTCTCCTAACAATAAAGAAGTGCACTATATATTATTTGTTGTTTAATTGGAATACATGAGTTTGACTGAGTTTGACTGTCAGCCATAAATGTATATATATATGTATATCCTCATGGCCTTTATCATGGAAAGCATTTATAACAACTTCTAAAGATGTCAATTACATCGATCATTTAGTAGTCTCATATCACTTAACACAAGCAAGGTTTTACGCAAGCGTAAAATAGCTGACATCAAGTCAAGGGTGTTAAAACAATATTGAAAACAATAAATTTTGTCACGGAGACATAAACACGCCAAAACATACCTCGGGCTGAAATCCCTATCTTCACCGGATACATTCTTATAGTATGTACACACTGAAGAGTAAAGCAAAATAAGGGTATGTGTGTGGCGGCAGTGTTAGGGTTAGCGATCTGGAGATAGTAACCCAACAGGGACACTAAGCTATCCAATTACAGGAGACTCGATTATAAAATAATCATTGAATAATGAAACATATATAAATTAATTTTCAAAAGCACTGTTTTTGCTTGAAATTGACACTTGAAATCTTCAGATATCTGCTGTTTTCTTTTTATCTGCGTTTGCAGCAATACATTTGATATTTTGCGCGTGATAAGATAAATAATATAACAATGCCGATCCATCTTACTTGAAATATTTGAAAGATACAGTGAAATATATACATCAACTTGAAACGTTTAGTTATGCCCACACATCATATACATTTTATCCAACGAGTTTAATAAAAGTGAGTGAGTGAGTGAGTGAGTGAGTGAGGAGTGAGTGAGAGAGTGAGTGAGTGAGTGAGTGAGTGAGTGAGTGAGTGAGTGAGTGAGTGAGTGAGTGAGTGAGTGAGTGAGTGAGTGAGTGAGTGAGTGAGTGAGTGAGTGAGTGAGTGAGTGAGTGAGTGAGTGAGTGAGTGAGTGAGTGAGTGAGTGAGTGAGTGAGTGAGTGAGTGAGTGAGTGAGTGAGTGAGTGAGTGAGTGAGTGAGTGAGTGAGTGAGTGAGTGAGTGAGTGAGTGAGTGAGTGAGTGAGTGAGTGAGTGAGTGAGTGAGTGAGTGAGTGAGTGAGTGAGTGAGTGAGTGAGTGAGTGAGTGAGTGAGTGAGTGAGTGAGTGAGTGAGTGAGTGAGTGAGTGAGTGAGTGAGTGAGTGAGTGAGTGAGTGAGTGAGTGAGTGAGTGAGTGAGTGAGTGAGTGAGTGAGTGAGTGAGTGAGTGAGTGAGTGAGTGAGTGAGTGAGTGAGTGAGTGAGTGAGTGAGTGAGTGAGTGAGTGAGTGAGTGAGTGAGTGAGTGAGTGAGTGAGTGAGTGAGTGAGTGAGTGAGTGAGTGAGTGAGTGAGTGAGTGAGTGAGTGAGTGAGTGAGTGAGTGAGTGAGTGAGTGAGTGAGTGAGTGAGTGAGTGAGTGAGTGAGTGAGTGAGTGAGTGAGTGAGTGAGTGAGTGAGTGAGTGAGTGAGTGAGTGAGTGAGTGAGTGAGTGAGTGAGTGAGTGAGTGAGTGAGTGAGTGAGTGAGTGAGTGAGTGAGTGAGTGAGTGAGTGAGTGAGTGAGTGAGTGAGTGAGTGAGTGAGTGAGTGAGTGAGTGAGTGAGTGAGTGAGCGAGCGAGCGAGCGAGCAGTTTATTATAGTGTCACATTTCTTAAATACAATATATACAATAGAAATAGTAGACAAAGTACATTTAAGAAACCGACCGAATTCGACCTATTATACACCTTAATCTGATTATCAACATATTAATAGCATAGTGTAAAATGTATACATATATGTCTTAAACAAAGTGAATATGTTACTTGATACAATTCCCCAAGAAAAGAAGAGAATTTAAAATGTTTGAATGACTATTTCAGTTTAAGTTAATCCTGTCATAATCTAAACAGAAAAAACAACAACAACAACACAGTAAGGACAATATTAAATAGGTACGAATGTGAGATTCAATTCATCCCATAACTTCTAAAAAAACTCATAATCAACATGTATTATGGTAACTGCTTATATATGGTGTTGTATGTTGACATCGTATGTTGATTCGGTATTCTCCGTACGACACCGAACAAGGGAAATATCTCGTCGATTTCCGTAAACACGTATTTTTATTATCCGTTACGGACTTTTTTTGAGACAATTACGATGTACTCCGAGCGGAACGGAAAAGACCGATCATTTCGGCTTCGTTTGCATATGTATTCCACTAGTGTAATATGATAAATATATCATGGCTTTATAACACTCACACACCGGAAGTGGTGTGATATAATCATGATGGAATAGACGTCGTAATGTTATAATTCCATGTTATAATATACCATTAGAACCATAAACGATATTAAACTCGAGAACAAGTCGACTGATAAATGTTATCGTAAATGGCCTAGGAGACAGTGTTAAAATCGTGCACAGGTTTTAATAATACATGAGAAACAATGCATATCCTAATTTAGAAATGCATGCATCACTGGATAGACATCCGTTTTTTAATTTGAACGAAGAATGAACGAGAAAGAATATTGCAAAACACACAAGGGTCCGTGTAAAAAGTACGCATTCCATTTGACATTGAGTATATCCGCCGATACAGTTCTGGGCGATTTCACCAACGACCCTACGCGATTAGTGATATCATATTTCTGCCAGTTTTAACCCAATTAAAACACGTTTTTGGATTCTAATGTATAAAATATGTATCAGCTCAGCGATATATGTATTTTAATTATCGTATGTATATTCCGGTTCACAACTTCAATTATAATGTTCGTCTGGGTCCGTATTCATAAAGCTTCTAAGCAGTATATTGCGACATTTTATCAAACTTATATACAACTTTTATATCGATTTAAGACGTTTTCTTAATATTGCTTATAACGTTATGGATAAATAAAACATACAGCTAAATATTTATCTTAAAATAGATGTTTGTAGTGTCCCTGAGAGGTTAATAAAGATATTTAAAAATATATAAAAATCTTAAGTTTTGATTTAAGTAATGTTTTCCACTTAAGTTGCTTTATGAATACGGGCCTTGGCCTATTTCTTTTATTATACGTCTTATACAATTATATCATAAGGTGAGTATCTAGCACAGTATTACAGTCTGAACGAATTATTGGCATCAATCCATGTATGAATACACCCTTGGAAATGAGTTTAAACTGCATATTAAGTGCGCATATCCACTAAACCACGTCTGATACAATATTTAAATTTGTTTGCATGGAGTTTTACGTCATTTTCAACACATGTAAGGTTATACATGACGGTCTGTTTGTTTCTGGTGGAGGCAGACCACCCACTTTTCCTGGATAGAACCAGTGCTGTACACCTCGCGCCATCCGTAAGAATCGACAATTCCTTCCTTACAAGTCGAGCTCCCCAGTGGGATTCGAATCCACAGCGGTGAGAGGCGAAGGTTTACAACGCAACGTCGTTAACCATTCGGCCACGGAGACGCTTAAAGCGAAGGTAACATAACGACTAAGAGTTAGGCATGTGCGCGTTTAATATTCCACCGAAGCAGCATTAATTATATGTACTTTCATTGACACCAATCACTCTTCTATATCGCCTCTAGTGTTTTTAATGTTTAACATCCATACCGGGGCGGGGACAAATTTGACCCCAGTGGCACCATTTGAAACAAAATTGATGAAGGACCATACTTTTATACTTCATGCAATATATGAAAGCTTTTTGCCGCGTAGTTTCAAAGGCGATTTTCCAAAATGTCCTTATGTGCCAAACAAGTGACTCCTGGGGCGGGGCCAAAATTGACACCAGGGTCGTCATTTGAAATAGAAAAAAAGAGGACAATAAGCTTATGTTACTTTTACAATAGCTCTTGTAGTTTCTGAAAGACGATTTTTTCAAAAAGATTTTCCTAACATATTAACTCTATGTAAAAATTTGACTCCAGCAGAGGGGAAAAAATGTTGATCCCAGACTTACTAGATAGAGCTAATGCTACAATCAATATATGAAAGATCTATGTTTTGTGGTTTCAAAGAAGCATATTTTTAAGTTTAAGTTTGTAATACATGCAATATCTCTATGAATCGTTGTGTTAGTAAGAGTAGGTCAGGTTTCCAGATTCTATGTCTCCTTACCATCTCTTTTGAATGTGTTAATGAACCGTTAAGCAACCTTCAGTTTGTTAATAACTTACTTGTTATACAGATGAAAGAAAAATAGCCGGTGTCTTCAACCAAGCTTTTCGAGTTGACTTTAGATATTAAATAATAACGGCGGCAACTTCTCTGTTTGGCGATTCAGAACTCGACTTTAATTCAGACCGAGTGTTTGTGGTTTCTCGTTCATTCCTTCTCTGACGACGCGTGCGCATCCTCATTATGAAATACACCCCTAGATTAAGACAACCACCCAGGTTGGTAAATATCGTCACAAAGTGGAATATCACCTGTGGAACTTCTTCAACCATCCCCCACACCCCAAACAGCGCCAAAGACCACCACTGAATAAAAAAAGCCAGAACGAAAAGTGACATAGTTTTGGCCGCATCCTGTGAACTACTCGATGGTCTTCTAGTATTTTGCGTCCTCATGGACATCCGGAGAGACCTGGTTTTCTTCTTTATCTTCCTCCAGATAAGAATGTACATGACGATATTGACGGCGAAGATCAACAGTAGAGGCACAGTAGTGAAAAGCAGATTGACCATGTTGCCTTTCACGCCGTCGAAATAACAGCTGAAACATAGGTTCATGTGGAATGTATGACGACTATACATGAAATAATACGCGTATTCGACTGGCCTTTTCCGTTAAATGTGTTTTTTCTTCATTTGAGCAAGTTTTATATTCGATTGACACAGCTTACTGTTTGCGTTAAGAAATTACATCACACGGTTAGTACTCCGTTATCTCTTATCATATCCAATCAAAGACGTGGTCGAGATGTTGCGAATGAACTGTTTACTGAATTCTGACTGGACGAAACGAAAGAGGGAGAAAATCAATAAACAGAACAGCAAGCTGCTCAACACGGAAAAAGACCAGTCGAATACGCGTAAATGAAACTCGAAAATAGTTTACATAAATAAAACAATTTTGACGCAAGATTACTGAACAGTTATTTTGTATTTATTTTTAATCAACAAACACTTAAGCACTCAAAATCGAGACTTGGTTGCTGAAATTCAAGAGAAAACGCCAAAGAATAGTCATGTTCTAATGACTCACAATTACGTCAATTTACTTGTCTGTCAATGGTGCTACTAAACATTCCATCAAAATTATCCCGTTAGATAGGAAATGATTGTTTGTACCCAAAAGTAACATTTCATAAAACCAGAGAATTAAGAAGAGTGTATTCTTGTGACTGACAAATGTAATACTTCATCAGTCACCCTCCAATCTGTAGCAATCCACCACTGCCAGAACGGCGGAACTGCTATATAAATAACATTACATATAGGCTACCTGTTATAACTGTGAACTAATATGTATGGCGTCAGCAAAAATGTATTCAAAGTTGTTTTTAAAAAACTAAGTTACAATTTGTACTTAATTTATCAAAAACATGCGACAAGAAAGCTTTGTCAACAAGCTTTGCATGTTGACATCACAGACAAATATATTATAAAGATTGAACAAACTTGTACATATTAATGATATCAGTTTGGTAGCAGCGATAACGTTCCTATGATAACAATAAACTAATCAATTGGTTTGGCGCTTAAGGGTACGATGGATATGCAATTGTTTTTTGTTTTACTATAAAGAGGATACTTGATGTTTTGGAGTGAATAAAGGATTTTATTTCATCGGGGGAAGTTAGTAAACTTTGTTTTCACAAATGTGAAATATGGGTGTATACGAGTTAGATCCTTTCGGGATGAAATAAATCGTCATAACCCCGTCTTTTGATTGAATGGCAGTTCCATTAAGCCATCATGGTCATAGAAAAAGCGTTGACACATAGAACAACTAGCAATGTCGGACTCGAAACATCAGAGTTATAGCCCTATAATTATTTAAATATGCTAGTGAATATAAATATACATACAATGTCCCATTCGGTCCGAGCTTCCCCGCTATCCCCGCAGCGGTTGCTCCAACAAATGGAAATCCATATGTCCAGCATAGCAGCCTCCAGTCGTGACTTCCAAAATTTATGTTCTTATTAAAATAAATCAACATGAAGGCATTGATCGCGACAATATTCACCATCAAATTCTGGCTCATAATGAACTCGGCGAGAGTGAACCCATAAAACTCGCACAATTCTTTCGGATGCACGTGGTCCCTAACAATAACTATATGCAGGTGGTCGACGCTGTGGAACACGTTATAGCCGCCATCGCAGATAGCGAGGTACACTATGAAGCGCTCGCTCTTCGTCCAGCTGAAGAAAGTCTTGTAACTCTGGTTTCGGAATGACAACACAAGCACAGTGATAACGCTGCAAAGACTGAGAAAAATACAGCAGATTGCTGGAACGTGGATATAGTAGAACTGGCCATTCTCAAGTCCGTATACAGGCAGGTCATAACCTGACTCTTTTTCCGTTGAGTTCATCGTTGAGTTCATTTAGTTTTAAAAATTCCCTGTACTTGTAATGTAATTATGTTATTTAGAACTATCCAGGATTGTTATGTCGTATTAATAATCGAAAGCAAAATCAAAACATATCTCAAAGATATTCTTAAAGGTATCCTACTGCCTTAATTTGTGTAGCTATGTGAATTCTCATCCGCTGCTCGCAAGACGTCCAATTACTATTGTACAGCTGAACAACTGTTGAACGAACGAGGAAGTGTACCGCAACTGGATTAACTTTGGTAAGGCCAGATAAAAAACACCTGTGTTTCTGGTTACCCGACCGTCCCTATTTTTTGGCGCCGACCCTACAGTTTTTTATCAAAAAAAAAAGAAAAAAAAAGTACGAACAAAATGGGTACGAAACGGTAATGTACGGAAATATTGAGTACGAAACATGCGCTAAAACATGGCCGCCTCCATGGTGCACTGCGTGTCCGTTTTGTCTATTAGTATTGGAAAATGCAGCAATGGGACAGAGCAGAAGTTATGAAAAACATTAATCATGACATGCTGCCAGCAGAATTGTTCTTCCAATACCACCCAGCCTCAGGCAAATTATAAAATGCAATCGTATGTAAAAACTCGTAATGGCAGAAAATATGTGTTTTCAATTTATTTTATTCAAAACAAACAAGTAAAGAAGATATTTTGAGGTTGTTTACCTTCACTCATTGCAAAATCACTACAAAATAACTACTTGACACAGTTAAAGATACCTTTAGCATCGTCCAAACCACATGGTCAAAAAAAAAAAAAAAATTTTTTTTTTACCGACCTACCTACCCTAATTTTTTCAGCTGAGTAACCAGAAACACAGGTGTTTTTTTTCTGGCCTAATAAAATATGTATATCAAAGATATATATATATATATATAATACATACGCACACAATTATATATTTTTTGTAACAGTCCATTGCTTTCTGAAAACAGATATATTTACACGTTAAAGGGACACACACAACAATCTTGTTACACTAGTTTTATTACACACTGTGAATACAAACAGTTCAAAACATATTTTAGCATATTTCTAATTATTTGGTGTCATGAATTTTTATTAAATAAATTCCATGGTAAATTATCGGAGAATAAATATATTCCTCCATTTTTGTAATTCCCCGATATTTAATTAAATATATACACACGTGTGGGGGTTGCGGGAGATGGGGCCTAAGAGTAGGACAGGTTCCCGGATTCCTGTATCATTCCGTGTGGGGGTTGCGGGAGATGGGCCCTAAGAGTAGGACAAGTTCCCGGATTCCTGTATCATTCCCTTGTGTCTGAGGCGACTCTAAATAACATATACTGCGTTAATGAGCCGTTCAACAAAATATATTGCTATGTTGGTTTGTTTGTTTGTTTGTATGCCGTTTTACGTCATTTTCAACACATGTAAGGTTATATATGACGGTCGATTGTTTTTTTGGTGGAGGCAGACCACCCACTATTCCTGGGTAGAACCAGTACTGTACACCTCCCGCCATCCGTAAGAATCGATGAGCCGTTCAACAACATGTATTCCAAAGTTTGTTTGTTTGTTTGTTTGTATGGTGTTTTACGTCATTTTCAACACATGTAAGGTTATATACGACGATCGATTTTTTTTTAGTGGAGGCAGACCACCCACGTTTCCTGTGTAGAAACAGTACTGTACACCTCCCGCCATCTGTAAGAATCGATGAGCCGTTCAAGAAAATGTATTGCTAAGTTTGTTTGTTTGTTTGTTTGTGTGGTGTTTTACGTCATTTTCAACATATGTAAGGTTATATATGACGGTCGATTTTGTTTTTGATGGAGGCAGACCACCCACTTTTCCCAGGTAGAGCCAGTACTGTACACCTCCCGCCCATCCGTTAGAATCGATGAGCCGTTCAACAAAAGTATTGTTAAGTTGCTTTGTTGGTTTGTTTGTGTAGTCTTTACGTCATTTTCAACACATATAAGGTTACAATTTTATATGACGGTCGATTTTTTTTTGGTGGAGGCAGACCACCCACTTTTCCTAAATTTCTAGAACCAGTACTGTACTACCGCCATCCGTAAGAATCGATGAACCGTTCAACAAAATGTATTTTTAAGTTGCTTTGTTGGTTTGTTTGCGTGCTGTTTTACGTCATTTTCAACACATGTAAGGTTATATACGACGGTCGATTTTTTTTTGGTGGAGACAGAACACCCACTTTTCCTGGGTAAAAACAGGGCCCCGTTTTATAAAACAACTTACGACCATTTTGCTCGTAAATCAATTTCTTAAATGCTTCACTATAAATTACACTTTTCAAATAAACATGATTTCATTTTAGTTTCTTACAGGTGATATTTCTGCACACATAATTTTATACATTGAATGCTTTGGTGAACACAGTGAACGATTTTAAAATTTGAGAATTATAGTAAGGTGTTTAATAAAACAGTGCCCAGGGTATACTGTACACCTCTCGCCATCCGTAAGAAACGACACTGACAATTCCTTGTGTATACGGTTTGTATTATAATTGAATTGAATGTTGTTTAACGGCTCATCAATACAGTATAGGTTATTAAGAGCAACCCAGAGAGAGAGGAAGGATAGATAGGAACCCGGGAACCGTGCCCTACTCTTATTATATAGATTCCTTTTGTTCTTTAACGTGCTCGGAGGATAGATAGATACACGGGGGCTTATATTAGTAGGACTCCATTTCATCCAGAGAATTAGGTAGATTTTGCTATATGTGTCATCAATATCGACTACTTACATCAAAAATTGGAGCATGCAATTCATTCCTGACATTTAATATGTGGTATTACATTGCGATTTGTTTGAGACTACTTGTAAAACTTGAGATATCTAATTCATTAACAGTCTCAGTCGGTGTTATACACATTTATTTTCAAAACACTGGCAATTCAGGCAATAATTGTGTGCAATCCTCTTGACCGAATGCTTGTTGGGCACAGTGGAGGCTTATGGGTAGAAGTAAGTGAGTGAGTGAATAATGAGAATTATGGGAAGGGTCGTAACTAATGTTGTGAGAACTTGTGGCCGACCCTATTGCTATGTTTGTTTGTTTGTTTGTGTGGTGTTTTACATCATTTTCAACACATATAAGGTTATATATGACGGTCGACTTTTTGTGGTGGAGGCAGACCACACACTATTAGAACCAGTACTGTTCACCTGACACCATCCGTAAGAATCGACCCTTCCTAACTTACAAGTCGAGTTCCCAGTGGGAGTCGAACCCGCAGCGGCGAGAGTCGAGAAGGTTTACAACTCAACGTCGTTAACCACTCGGTCATGGAAACGCTCATTGGAAATAGCATGTTTAAAAAGGAATAACTGTAAGTAATTAAGTAAATACATAGGTAAGTAAGTAAGCAAGTGAGTAAGTCGGTGTGCGAGTGATTGATTTATTGATTGATTGATTGAGTGAGTGAGTGAGTGAGTGAGTGAGTGAGTGAGTGTGTGAGTGAGTGAGTGAGTGAGTGAGTGAGTGAGTGAGTGAGTGAGTGAGTGAGTGAGTGAGTGAGTGAGTGAGTGAGTGAGTGAGTGAGTGAGTGAGTGAGTGAGTGAGTGAGTGAGTGAGTGAGTGAGTGAGTGAGTGAGTGAGTGAGTGAGTGAGTGAGTGAGTGAGTGAGTGAGTGAGTGAGTGAGTGAGTGAGTGAGTGAGTGAGTGAGTGAGTGAGTGAGTGAGTGAGTGAGTGAGTGAGTGAGTGAGTGAGTGAGTGAGTGAGTGAGTAAGAGAGTGAGTGAGTGAGTGAGTGAGTGAGTGAGTGAGTGAGTGAGTGAGTGAGTGAGTGAGTGAGTGAGTGAGTGAGTGAGTGAGTGAGTGAGTGAGTGAGTGAGTGAGTGAGTGAGTGAGTGAGTGAGTGAGTGAGTGAGTGAGTGAGTGAGTGAGTGAGTGAGTGAGTGAGTGAGTGAGTGAGTGAGTGAGTGAGTGAGTGAGTGAGTGAGTGAGTGAGTGAGTGAGTGAGTGAGTGAGTGAGTGAGTGAGTGAGTGAGTGAGTGAGTGAGTCTATTCTTGCCCGGTAACCACACGGGGTCAGGTTCAAGTAGCAATTATTGATTTTCATTGAGAAATGACGTGCAACAATGAACAGTGGTTTCATTTAAGACAAATGCAGCTGAAATGTAAATATAATTTATTAGCTGTATAGTCTGAAACTATATTTCTTGATTAAACTATTTGAGTAATTAATGAGTAGTTGTATGATTTTTTTTTGTTTAAATTCACTTTCGCACATGTAAGGCCATATTTGAGGGTCGATCTTGTTTGTGTTAGAGGGAGATTGACCCCATACTGTATACCTCCCGCCATCCGTAAGAATCGACACTTTCTTCCTTGACAAGTCGAGCCTCAGTGGGATTCTAACTCTAATTGTTGTTTGAATGTATGTCGCTGCACAGGTTAAACTATTAAGGGTTATTACTACTTATAGACATAGTTGTTGGGAGGGACCAAATGGTTCGTAAGCTAGATCTGCTATGGTATTTTCGTTTAATTGCGTATGCGCTGTCTATCTACTTCCTTTTATCTTGCTGAAGCACACATGAGGTCAGGTACTTTTTTCATTTGAGTATAAAACTGATCTTTCTCTCTTTTATCTAATTGTCTACTTATTTCTGTTTGTTCTATCCTAATGCCCTGTTGTTATACGGTATTTCGCCATAATTTATTCTCATGATGCCTTGAAATTAATCCGATTTTTGTATATATAGCGTTTGTCAGTCGAGGAGTTTAATGTCGATGCTGTCTCGTTATCTCGTTAGGGAGGCAAATCCACTTATTGCCTGTTGTTGTTTTGGTATTGTTTTTGTTTGTTTTTATGCGCATTTCTGTTCACAGAATATTTCGATAATTCTGGACCGTATATCTGGTGTAGAGATTTTAATGCATGTGTTAACTTTATTTTTTCGTTTATTTGCTTGCGAGATTTGCAGCTGACCTCATTATGATCCCGGAGGGAGTAGGTAATTAGACACCAAGCTTGCACTGTGACCGAATATCTCACATTTATCAGTACACGTGTCCCAGTTAGGCCATAAATCCGTGTACACGATTATTGAGTTTAAAGGGAGTACAACAGGCTTTTCATGGGGGTCTAGTTGTCCGATTTAAAATCGACAAATATTAATATTTTCTATGCTACATGGCCAAAACATAATTATTGAGCCAAAATATTATCCCTTATTTGCAAAGAAATTTATTCTGCACAGTAATACGTGCTATCCTAGGTGACGCACCAGGGTTAATTTCAGCATTTTGCGTATGATTCCATCCTAGCTATATGGTGTATTCAAAGTTTAGACGTTAACAAATGGTTCTAACATCATATTTGGATTGATAAAAGTGTTTTATCATGAACTGGAACAATTTTATAATTTTAGATGTTTCTAGAATAATCATGATGTGCCCCCTTTAATGTATTTAATTATAACAGTTCACACTTGGCGATAACATAACTTGCTTGCTTCATAACATCTTTCCTCAACATTAATTATATTTCTAGTTGTACGGTATAAAGGTTTTCTCAAATTTACACAAACAATAAAATGCATATTAACTAATAATACATAAATGAAGAAATAAATAAATAATTGATAAAAAAAAAGTATTAATAATAAAATAACAAAAATAAATAATAATAATAATAATAATAATAATAAATCAATAAAAAAATTAAAAAAATACATACATAATGGAAGTAATAAAAAAAAAAAGAAAGAAAGAATATATTAATCTGCAAGAGCATGTGATGAGCACTCAGTATAATTTTGAGAAAAGGGCGGGATTGTGGAATCCTGGTGCGATTATTTATGCATCTGACGTCGTACATTTGTGTTCAGAGTTAGGGTTTGAACGATATTACAGGAGTATCCGTGATTGCTTAGTATGTCAATTAAAATCGTTAGATCAAGTCATCTTTATCGTGTGTCTGGCGGACCATGATTCATTGGGCTAGTACTTTATCAGGGCATGGTATGCTCTAAATGTCGGCATCCTTTAGTTTTCTCACAAATAAATGACCTAGAATTAACACAGCGTAAAGGGGGACTGTTATCCAGTCACTGGCGCCATTTATACTATGTTATCTGTTAAAAAAAAAAAAAAAAAAAAAATAATAATAAATAAATCAATCAATAAAAATTAAAAAAAAAAAAAAAAAAATAATTAATAAAATTTAAACTCTGTTATCTGCTTTTGGTCAAAAAATAAATAAATAAAACATACTAAAAATAACATATGAATAAATCAAGTCAAGTAGTAACTGCTATCATTCATTTTCCTTCCCATTAAACAATAAAGTGGCTGACTCATAATTGCAATATACAGAGTAAAGGCAGTGTAATGATATTTGATATGGGAGATATCTCGAAAACAGGTAGTAAAATGACTCGGCGAGTGTATACACATTGACTGTCGATTTTTTTGCAGAGGCAGTTAGTATTTCAGAATAACAAATTTCAGGTTATAGGTGGCCTACACTGTATTGCCTTCGTATAGATAAACATCATTATAGTATGTACCTTGATGTAGGCCCTGTATATGTGACGAAGACGAAGAAGAAAAAAGATACGTCTTTAAGTAGATAATCAAAGCAGTAATTATTTAATAAATACAGACTGGCTTCTATAGCTTTCGCTGTCACAAACTTAAGATTGTAGGGAATGAAATAACATAAAATAAATACTTAAACACACAGTACATAATAATAACCATTTAAAAAATAAATAAAATAAAATAAGTAAATAAAAACAATTATCCATCACCGAATACGATAAACAATCCATAAATAATTAAAGTTTAATAGACGTACAATGAATGGACACACAATAATAATAATCATAATAATATTAAAATGAATCTGTTTAATGAATATTAATAATCCGGTTACTACTAATAGCGTTAATAATAATACCAATATCAGTAATAATAATAGTTCTACTCATGATTATCATAAAAATATTACCATAATTAAAGGGAGATTTAAATTACTTTAAATAATACCCAATATGTTAGAAACTCGTTATAGATTACAATTGTATTCTGTTTCATGTACCGAGCTTATCAAGCGTGTGCTATCTGGTCATACTACACCAATTCATTTTCCATAGGCCTACCTTATAGCTCTAAGCTCTGTACTGAGTTCCCTAATATAGGAAGCTATATTTTTTTATTACTTGTTTTGAAAGACCTATCTTAGTTTTATCAAAAAAACATACAGAAGCCATACATTGATTATGTTTTGAAAAAGCTGTTTGGGTCAGATGGTGCTGACCCACCTACTTGCATGTAGAAACATGAGGAAAATGTAAAAGATACTTCTTTCTTTGATTATGCAACACATTATGAATACATTGCACAAATGTATGATTTAACCTTTATAAGTACTCTTCAAAAGTTGAATTTTAATTTTTTAGCAAGATTTTTTGGTTTGATTACCTTGACAACCAATCAAAATTAAGAGATTCTGTGTAATAGCTCCGAATTTACCCTGGAACTTTTTCCCTGCCCGCTGATTGGTTGGTAATTGGTGTAATCCGATCTCAAGACATTCAAACCTGACTGAAGTTGTCTTTTTCTGGCTAAATTGTTTGATACATTCGATCTGAGAGAAATGATTTCATTCTTTTTAAGAAAAAAATCCTTTTGAACAAAATATGAGGGCTTAAAAGAGCTTTGGCTAAAGCAAAATTCCTTCGGTTTTTACGCGTAAATCCAGAATCTTCAAAATGCCATATCTCGACAACCATTTCAATCTTTTGCTTCAAATAAAGTGATTTTAAATTGATTTCATCAACAACATGTGATTTTCAACCAGTTGAAGATATCTTGAAAATAACATCTACTCAAAAATGATATTTGTGATTTTCAGTGGTCAAAATAGCAGATTTTACCATAAAACG
>JAWPHD010015216.1:0-56469 GCA_037043455.1 Cyrtodaria siliqua | reverse complement strand
ATGTTTACTATGTTCTATTAATTTGCAATTTCAACTTGTTTAACACGCCTGTTGATGGGCATTTGTTGACTATACATATACAAAAATTAATTATTTTTACCATATCACCCTTATTTGTAAATAGGTTTACCAATATATTTTTACATTAATTTGTAATAACTTATTATTTAATTTGTTTCATTTTCATCAGGTTTTGCGCACAATATGAATTATTATGTGTCGACGTGCCGTAAAATGACATTAATTCATTCATTCATTCTCTACACGTAGTGCTGCATTCTTATAGAAACACTCAGGGTATGTTTTATCATTTCACCCCGTTTTGTAATTCCGGAATACTTCTGCGCAATTCCGGAATCGACGGTCATTTTAAGAAATCTTATTTTTCGCGGAGCAATCATGTCGGAATCGTAAAAATATTCTCACATTGCGTAGAACATGTATATTGCAAACTGCAAGGCCTAACGAATCAACTCTATATCATCAGTGTAAGCGTGTCTAAGTCGTATACATTGAATTGCATTCGTATACTGTTAATTATAACAGCAATATCCGTCTGCAAGTATGAAGCTGTGACACGAAGTTGCTGATATATAATGAAGTCTTAGAACATTGCAGATAAGCAGAAACATATTAGCTGATCGCATTTTGTAAATAACATACATATTATCCTATACTAATTTAATTTAAATATACTGACATCCCTTGGGATATGTCATAATGCAATGATGACTTGACAGAAACATTCGAATTGTATTTGTCTATTATATCGATACGTCATTGGTTTGGGATTTGCTAATACACATTTCAGTGTATCAGCATTATAGTCACTTACAATCTTGTCGGATTTAACTCTATTTCAATATTTAAATGGTCTATGGGCAAGAATAAGAATAAGCGTACACTATTAGGTTAGCATGACTCTAACCTTTATTTCAAAGTGACTTATACTCGTAAAATATAGCAATTACAAAATGTAAAATTCATCAATTCGTATGAAACGGCTAGAATCTTAAAAGTATAAGAAAGTTTGATATAGGTTTAAAATAAAACGACTGGTACATAATTGTAACGTGTGAGTTATATTTCTTTTAAACAATTGCATTTAATTAAATTATATTTTATAGTCGCCCACCAGCTAAGGTCAAAAGGCGATTTTCCAACTTCCAATAATGGAAGACCACAGGTGCCCCTCCGGGTAATTTTTTAGCATCCTCGCATAACGATTTCTGGTCCCATGAGGGGCTCCGGGTAATTTTTTTAACATCCTCGCATAACAATATTTGGTCCCATGAGGGGCTCTAACCCACAGCGTTGAGTGCAAGTGATCTCAAGTCAGACAATCTAACCAATCGTCCACAGACGTTTAAACAAAGCAAATAATCACAAAACTAGGTCTCAGTCTTAACAAATACACCAGAGCCTTCAATTCATGACCTATGAGAAGAAATATAAAAAGATCGGACAGGGAAAGTAGCATTCAAGGAGGACAGTCAACCACAAAACACAGAAACAAACACGCAAACAGACAAACAAGAAGGCAACAGTAATAATAAATGCAAACGACATCACAAACACGAAAGAGTTAACAATAGGGCTACCGCCTTGGAACGGTCAGTGACACAGTAGGCCACTGGGGGTTTAAACCGGTTCTTGGGTGCACCAAACCTCACACTTACCCTACTGTCATCCCATTAAAACTGGATAGTGTAAATAAAGAAATCCCCGCCATGATCTAATCTCTAACCAACAAGGCAGCAACAATAGGCAATATAAGTACAACACAAATATGCTCGTGTAAATATAATACAAAAAGACAATAGCCTAGAAAGCCATAACGAAGGTACTAAATGACTTGGCAGAAGCCAGAGCAACAAGAGAATAAACCACTAAGGGCACGACAAGAAAGATGATAGACAAACATCCAACGCCACCGTCCCAATGGGTTTTAGGTAGGCGTCATCATAGGGTCCACAGCCTGTCCGGTCATCGTACAATTAAAGAGGAAAGCATAGTGGCGAACTGTAAAAGGGTCCACCACTAAGCATGCAGTACGTTGCATGGTTAATATAGCAGAAGTTCAGATACGATTAATTAAAATAATTCAAAACGGCACACGTCAGAGCTGTGTGAATATTTCTTTTAATATAATTTTTAAAAAAAATCCAAATGAAAATATGTATATCACATGCAAAGTTAAAAAAGAACAGTAGAGAAATAAATCATGTCTAAGTTGCACATAGCACTTCGCCTTTGGCAGCCAAATTAAAATATATCACAAATAGTTGCTTCATTCTCACGTGATAAATCCGAAATCAATGCATGAAGTGGCGTATGAGGTATTATAAATAACAAGGGCAATTCTCCACTGGTTATCAAATACGATTGAGTCCTAAGAATTATCGCAAACATAAGCATCCCCCAGATGCTCTTTCATCAGTGGTAACTGGGCAAAATTTGATATGTTGGTATAATAATGTCGAATGGATTAACACGATTGAAAATAAACATATCTCTTTTACACTGTCCCGTTTCATTGGGATGACAACATGGTAAGAATGAGGTTTGGTGCATCCTAGAACCTGGTTTAAACCCCTAGAGTTGTTTGTGTTCCTTTGCCACTGACCGTTCGTTCAAAGGTGGTAGCCCTGTTGTCAACCCGCTTGTGTTTGTGATGTCACATGCAACTTTTAACGGCCGCCACACTGCATTAAACAAACGCTTGTGTGAGAAAATAAGTACTGAACAGGAAATCCCTTAAGCAGCAAACACAAACAAGAGATAAAAGTAGCAGACTCGGTTTTATTGAGTCTGTTCTTGAGAGGTAATGTCAAGTGTAACACTTTTCACGCCTCCAAGCTTAATCGATATTCTACTTTAAAGCCACAAAGAGTAGGCTTCATACCAAAGGACCAGTAAGTAATAACGTTACTGGTTTGTAGTCGGGGTTACCACAAAACACTAAACAAACGCTAGTGTGAATGTCAATAAATACTAAAAAAGGGATCCATTGGAAGCAACAAACACAAACAAGAGATAAAAATAGCATACTCGGTTTTATTGATACTGTTCATGAGAAATAATGTAAAGTAGATGATTTGGAAAATGTCAAAAAAGAAATTGTAACGTTTTACAATGCAGTAACATTCAAATTGTATGCGTTTAAAAAAAAAGAGTATGATAATGGACCTTTGGAAACGGCCGAACACGACACATACAAAATATTGCAGTCTCGGTTTGATTGAGACTGTTCATAAACGGTAGTGTAATATGCTAGCTACCGCTCACGCCCTCTAGCCCCGGGTTGAGCAGAACTCAATATTCCCGAAGATGGCATGCATATGGCGGTGGACATAGAGAGTTTCCTCCAATTCGTTTTATGTTAACAATATGTTAATTATGTCTTTGTTTTGGAATTTGCTAATATACATTATTGTGTAATAGCATTATAGTGAGTTACAATCTGTCAGTTTCAATTTATCAAATGATCTTTGGTCAAGAATAATAACAATATTCGTAGTTAATAATAGTAATTACACTATTAGGTTAGCATGGCTCTCACAATTAAGGGCATTTCCTACAGTTGTTTATGCTCATCAGTTTTGCGCATACATGTCTAAAACGCTAATTTTTCAAACTTCTATATAGTATTTTCTAGATTTCATTATTATGAACATAATTAACTGTTTAGATAATGAAGTTGTTTCTTGATACACTTAAATCAAGTACATTATTTTGATATAGGCCACAGAGAGATGTATTGGTTTAGCCGCGTTAGCTTTTTCATACTTAGCGCATAAATGTCTGCCTAAAAGGTAAGAATTAACTTAAAACATTAAATACTACTGACTGGATGACTGTATACTATGTTTACACATTTAATCTATTTAAATAAAAAGGGGTATGTACAACCTTGTGTACAACAGTTAAAGACAAACGTCTGTGATGTTTTGTTCGAAAACCGATACATTAAAAGAAAAAAAATTCTAACTGCCTTTTTTTCAATTCAAATACTTTTTTCCCACGAAATGACTCTTTATCCGACTAAAATGAGGCATTTTCCCGAGGATTTGCAGTGCAATACAGGTAATATTCCATTTCATTTCCGCATGTATGATGCCTTTTTCTTCATATAGATGCATAATAAGATCATATATTGAGCTTGAATAAATTTACTGTAATTCGATTTGTTTTTTGTTTCTAAATTTCTTGTTTTTTGCCTAATGCATGTTGTACTGAAATTATATGAAATTTGTCAAAAATGGAGTTGTGGTAATATATTTATCTTAGGACATCTCAAAAACCAAGTGGTGACCTATTATTTTCAAAGCTGAAATATGCTTATGATAGACCGTTCTAGCAATGTACCAACTATTAAAACATGTTGTTCATATGAAAAACTACGAAGAAACTGTTGTGAATGTCCTGAAGGCGAAGTGACAAATATTGCATCAGCTAGATGCAAAACAACAATAACAATATCTAAAACAGTATCAAAGAAGATTTGTGTCTATATCCATTGTTGTTCAATTCGTATGGACCTGTTAGAACCGACACAAAAGTAGCATGCTTTCTAGATTGGAGAAAGGCGCGCCTTATTTAGACGTTCATCCCATTTTCTAAAGCGTTTAGGTTCTGCTCAACCCGGGGCTAGAGGGCGTGAGCGGTAGCTAGCATATTTCACTACCGTTCATGAACAGTCTCAATCAAACCGAGACTGCAGTATTTTGTATGTGTCGTGTTCGGCCGTTTCCAAAGGTCCATTATCATACTCTTTTAGGAGATATACAGACAAAAATCGAAATAAATGGATGACATTGACCCTTGACCTATAACTTAAACAAACCACTGTATATTGATGATACATACACACATAATGTTATTGCACATTATATAAAGTGGTTTAGCAGTTATTAGGACTGAAAGAGAAGCAGCACGACCCTTATTAGTGACTTTGAAGTTATGATTGCAAATGACATTAAGAGAGCAGTTTTACCAATCGATTGATACTGGCAATCAGCATTTACTTGGTTCTCTGGTCAAACACTATCAATATAATGTATGCTGTGGTTGCCGTTTAATACTAACGGGTACCATACAAGACGTAACACTAAACTATGAAACCGAAAAAGCAGCATCAGAAATTAAATGTGTATTTATTAGATTGATAGCAGGAGGTGTCTTGTTTTCTATTTCAGCTTAACGGTTTCGTTATAAGCTCTGTTGGATATGAACTTTGTTAATGAATTACAATTGTATTTCAAACTAAACATTGCCTATAGTCAAACTGTAGTGCTATGTGTATTGCTATGTGTATTGCTATGTGTATTGCAATGTGTATTGCAATGTGTATTGATATGTGTATTGCTATGTGTATTGCTATGTGTATTGATATGTGTATTGCTATGTGTATTGCTATGTGTATTGCTATGCAATTATTCTGGATCACGTCTATATGAAATACAACGCCTGCTCCATATATTTCTTTCTTTTACAAAATATATAACGAAGACATTATATAAAACAGATTTTCTATATACTACTGTAAAGCCACAGCTCTTTTTTTATGAGACGGGACATTTCCTTCTAAGTAAATAAGTATGTTCCTGAATCTATGGGAATTAACTTTGGTCTTTAATGTTCTTTACATTATATGTTTGCTCCTAGAGCAGTGCGACAATTATGATCCAGAAGAGTGTTTACTTTATCGGACTGATATATACAGACCAGCATAAGCTACGGATCCAAACGAATATGAGGTGTGTGACGAAAAGGACATAATATGGCCGACATAGTTCCATTGTGTTGGTTGACATTGGTCTAGTCAAGAGAGGTGCAGTGTAACTATAATATAACTAGAGAGAGACAGTGAGAGGCAGCACAGAGAGAGAGAGAGAGAGAGAGAGAGAGAGAGAGAGAGAAAGAGAGAGAGCGAGAGAGAGAGAGAGAGAGAGAGAGAAAGAGAGAGAGAGGGACGTAATGCAGCTTTAAAAGAAGAGAGAGGCGTAATGAAACTACATAATTTTTTAAATTGTGCCTTTAAACGTCATTTTAGCACATGTTAGGCCATACATGACGGTCGGTTCTTTTGTGGTAAAGGCAGATCACTCCATTTTTCTGTACTGTATATCTCCCTCTCGTTATCAGTAAGAATCGACACTCTCTCACTTGACTTCCCAGTGGAATTTCAAACCGCAGCGGTGAGAAACTACAGTACGAAAGAGGCGCAATGTAACCATGGTACAAGAGCGATAGGCAAAATGTAACTAAAGTTCAAGAGCGCAGTTTAGCTATAGCACAAGAGAGATATGCGCAGTGTAAAACTATAGACAAAGAGGTGCGTACGATGTGTCTGGAGTTCAAGAGATGGGTTACGTTATTAATTTATTCTCTGATGAGTCTGTGTTCTGGTATTAGTTCATTTATATTTAATACAATAACACTATAACGACGATTGTTTTTCACAGTGAACAAGATTATGTGAAATTATGACCTTATGTATGGTATTTAGAAAAACATAATTGTATTCCTGGTATAAGTGTATTTATATTTAATACAATATCACTAGAACGAAGATTGTTCATCCCAGTGAATAAGGTTAAGTGAACTTATGACCTAATGCACAGTGTTTAGAAAGACAGAGTTTTGTTGATAGGATGCGTCCATTAATATTTAATGCAGTAATTCTAGAACAAATATTGGTTTTCACAATGGACGTTACAAACTAGTGACTTGTATTGTGTTTAGAAAGACATATGTGTACAAGAAGAATGTCTTTAAAAGTAGAAACAAAAAGTAAAACAGGAAGTGCAACATTTATAGGACACATTCAACCCAAAACATTAAAAAGTAAAACAGGAAGTGCTGTATTGACAGGACACATTCAACCCAAAACATTAAAAAGTAAAACAGGAAGTGCAGTATTGACAGGACACATTCAACCCAAAACATTAAGAGGTAAAACCGGAAGTGCAACATTAAAAAGTAAATTTTGAGATATCCAACTATGTACAAGGTGTGCAATAAATAATATGAAACGCGTTCTGCTTTCCAGTTTAAAGTTACGTACACTATGCTTAAACTGATACTAACTCATGAATATAAAGTCACGTGTGAATTCATTTCAATTCAACGGACATCCAAAAAGCCAGAAATCGATGCGTAAAAATAAAATAAAAACAATATGAAAATAGTCACTCGGAATGGGATTTGAAGCTTAAAGAAATTAAAGTATTTAAAACATTGTCATAACATAGTGTGCTCATTGTCACTTATAATTTCACATATTTCATGTACAATTATAAAGAACATTATCAAGAACCATATTAAAACCAAATAAATGTTTTGGTGTTAAAGAGTTAAACAATTAGAGGAAAAACATGATAATAGCATTGCCATTATTGATTATAAAGAAAAAACAAATCAAATTTTATACTTTAAAGATGCTCTACCTATATCTTTTTGTCCACCAATTGATATAAACTTTACTTAGTTGTAAAGAGAACTATGAAAAAGATAAACGGCAATAATTTCACCCCATGTAATATGCGTTTTGCTGGGGAAAAACAGGATAGAAAAGATCGGATTTCGTAATTGTTTTAGACAACCCAATTACGGAGATTTTCCGGTCTTATTCGTTTACAATCGGAACTGCCTCGTCGGATTGGCGACGAGTTCCGATCGATTCGTTTACTATCGGACCTGCCCCGAGTAGTTTGTTTTCGTTCAACTGAATGGCATTGCGCATGTCCGATAAAATCGTAAACACTCGTAGTTCTCCGGCAGGAATAAACGGCTGGGCAGCATTTTATTCAAGATATTGTTTTGATCATAATTAATAATTTACAGAACTGGAATACGAACCATGTTTCTTCTTAGAATACTCATAAAATAGCTTTGTAATACATATAAAATGCAGTAATATTGAGTATTTAATATTTTTACATTAAAAAATCGCGTAGATATAGGTAGTGCCTCTTTAAAATTACATCCTTTATAATAAATAATTATAATTTCTGTAAAGCAGGTAAATAAAAAGATGTCGCTATGATTTTTTGAAAAGATCGTTTGAAAAAAATGTCCTGCATATATTTGATAATTATGTTAATTAAACAGTTCATAACCGCATCTGTTTCAATTCCATTTACCATGTTATTTTACTTGCTAAACGTATTTGTATCGTTTTTATAATGTAGTTCACACTATCTTAGTTAAATGATAGGTATGCAAAATTGTTTATTTCGACTACATTACATATTTCTATATATCTTATGAATTTGGTATGGTATCTATAAATACATATATGCCCGTTTTCTTTCATCATAACGTGCATATTTCGTTCACCTCCATTGACACATATTTGTACGTAAAACACAATGCTATAATGTCATATTATACATTTATGCTCAGACTGGTAATCTCTGAATCACACGAGTTCATATATATTTGTATCGTTGTTTAACACGTTACGATCAATGTTTCGGCATCGAAACAAAATAAATTGTGATTATCAAATACACCATATAAAACGTTAAGGTACATGTACACACATGCAGATAGGTGAATGTATGTGCGTAAATTCATGTTTGTGATATCTAGAGATGTCTAGATACGTATATGTATTTCGGAAGCATTGTAATACTGTATGCAATATTTGAGACAAATTAAATATGTATATGTATTTCGGTAGCATTGTAATACTGTATGCAATATTTGAGACAAATTAGATACGTATAGGTATTTCGGAAGCATTGTAACACTGTATGCAATAATTGAGATAAATTACATATGTATCGGTATTTCGGAAGCATTGTGTCACTGTATATAATATTTGATATAAATTAGATATATATACGCATTTCGGAAGCATTTAAATATTGTGTATGCAATATTTGAGATAAATTAGATATGTATAGGTATTTCTGAAGCATTGTAATACTGTATGCAGTATTTGAGATAAATTAGATATGTATACGTATTTTTAGATAATTTAGATATGTATAGGTATTTCGGAAGCATTGTAAAACTGATTACAATATTTGAGATAGATTTGATATGTATACGTATTTCGGAAGCATTGTAACACGGTATGCAATAATTGAGATAAATTACATATGTATACGTATTTTTAGATAATTTAGATATGTATAGGTATTTCGGAAGCATTGTAAAACTGATTACAATATTTGAGATAGATTAGATATGTATACGTTTTTCGGAAGCATTGTTATACTGTATGCAATATTTGAGATAAATTAGATATATATACGTATTTCGGAAGTATTGTAACACTGTATGCAATATTTGAGATCAACTAGATATGTATACGTATTTCGGAGGCATTGTAATACTGTATGCAATATTTGAGATAAACCCGCGTTTGTGGGCTTGCATGTTTGAGGAGTTTTCTAGTTTCAGCATGTATTATTTCATGTGTTTATATAGCGTGTTTGTGGTTGACTCCTTAATTGGGATCACTCACATGAACTATAAATATATGTGTGTTCGCCTGTAAATGTTAGTTGTGCCTCCAGGCGGATATGTAATGATTTTTGCATGCACTTTATCAAAGTGTGCTGAAACGTTCCATTTCCGAAAGTGAATGCAAACGTTTCATTTATGTGACATCAAAATAGCCAGGCGCCCGCAGTGCGTAGTGTGTCCTCATATACATGATATATATATTTATATATATCTATTAGAAACATATATTACACATATTCCATTTGCTATGTTTAAAAATATATCTAATATTGAAGCACACCACACTTACTCATAATTAAAGTTTATCCATGTCTAGATACATGGTTGAATTCTGAAAGGTAAAGGTGGCAAATGAAGCAGGATAGTTATTACTCACTTGTCCTGTGCGATGATGAAGCACAATGTGTGAGGATTTTAAATAGAATAGTATACCTCATTTGCATATTTTCTTCTTTGCGCAATGTGACGTCATCCGGTCACTATTATTCCGGTAGCTATAATTTCGGACATGTGAAAAGAACGACGTCAAATTTAAATAAATCATAAAAGGTAATGTTTTAATTTGTTGGTCAGATTCGGTATAATATAACAAATAATGTATGGTGCTTCGATTCATATGCAGTTTATGGACTAGGCAGTTATCAGCTTCGGTCTGTATAACATTCTAGGTCTGACTGCCCAGTCCATAAATAAAGGATCTTACATGAGTACTCATTCATTACTGAATTTATTAAGGGAGTTGGCAAAATGATACAATGCGAGGATCTTGCCGAGCATTATATCATTTTTACTAACGAATTTAATAAATTCAATAATGAATGAGAACGAATGTTAGATTCTATTACTCACATACCGACTGTTATTGCATTTTGCCTGCCGCTTTAACACGCGAAACCGACATAAACCGTGGGAATTGGATTAAAGTCATTATCGATATTTTTTTGACAGCGCATACGAGGCTTATTTGCAAACAACTAGTGGTATATCGAAAATATAGAATGCAATCTCCATGTTATCATACCTTGCACTCAGATATATCTCTGCTAACTACTAAATTACAAGATTTTGACAAAACCTGTTCAATTGGAATATGTTTGCCTGAAACTTATTTATTTCTTTTGTAAATATAATTTTCAGAATATCTGCAAACTAGATGTTACAAGATTTGAAATAATGCTTGAAAACAATTTAGTTTTAATCGGGACTATTTTACTATAAAAATAATACGAAACGCATATGTAAACATTTTAAACCGAAGCTCGATAGCAGAAAATTACTAAAAAAAATTAACTCATAGAAATAAAAATTGAAATTATTTGATATAGGTCTACATTTTACCTTTGCATATCACGCAAAAGGATTTATTATAAATATCGTCAAAACTTTTTTGAATAATCACGTGACCTAACCGTTCGCCCTACTTCCTTTGACGTTGACAGAGTCAAATTAGGAAAGAGTGTACTCTGGGTAAAGATTGTATAGAATGGTGTTATTCCACTCCCTCACAGTAAGTTATGTGATAAACTTGCATATGAACCTCAGCACCATACATTATTTGTTAAATACCGCCTAAGCCGATGTGAGGGTTGTGATATGTGTTGCACCTTAAATAATATCTCTTGAACTGACTCAATACTACTTCTCTATTTTGTGGTTGATTCTATAAAGGGATACCATTTCCCCTGTTTATATGCTGTATGAATAATAATAGGTGTTTGGTTTTGTATTGGAATATACGCACGAAATCTTCTTGTAGCAATATTGCGAGACATTAGGAGCGCAATATGTATACGTGGAAGAAAAAGTTTATATATCCCAATACAAATAAGCAGAAAAGTCGAACAGGAAATGCAGCTTTCACAGAACACAGTAAACACAAAAACACGCAAAAAGACAAAAATGAATGGCAATGTTAACAAAGAATATATGACGCCACAAACACAATAAGGGTTGACAATAGGGCTACCGCCTTGAAGACCGCTGGGGTTTAAACCAGGTTCTAGGGTGCATGAAACCTCACACTTACCCTTCCCAATAAAACGGGACTGTGAAAATAAGGAAATTCCCGCCATGAACTATTCTCTAACCAACAAGGCAGCATTAATAGGCAATATACGTAAAACACAAAGATGCTCGTGTGTATATCAATACAATAAAATGCAATAGCCTAGAAAGACACAAAGAAGGTACTCAATGAAATGGCAGAAGCCGGAGCAACAAGAGAATAAACCTTTGAGGACACGACAAGACAACGTTGCAGATAAACATGAAACGTCAAACAAATCGATAGCATGTGTATTACATGCGCATTTTTAATATAAAAACGAACAAACATTTAAATTTCATCAAAATTTTTTATTCGAAACAAACATACTGTCGTAACATCGTGGGAATTTTTCACAATGAAACAAAATTACTATAGTTTTTACCTCACACTACAAACTTTCTGTGACATGAACTGCGAAATGCACTAATTCCTAATGAGTATGCAAAAGAGTAGTTCCAGTTAAATGGCTTCACAACGCGTCAATATGACATGTCAATATGGGCGAATCTTGACGTTTCCTGTTACATTAAAAGTAAACTGAGCTTGTAAATGCGAATGCAAGAACAAGCGATATCGTTATTATATATTGTGTCTCTGTATTTAAATTAGCCTGAAAGGTGGTATGTCAGTGACGTAATTGTATGATAACCTCCCTGTGGCATTGCTTTATTCATACAATAAAGAATATGCATTAATGCCATGTTTTTTATTCTTTGCAATACCATGCAAATGTCAGACTTGTTTATGCATAATAGATACACTAATAGCATATTAATCAATATCCGAGGCATATATAGTGCCAATAAGCAGATGTGGTGTTTTGCAAAATCTAAATAGTGTTTTGTGTTTGATACTGGAAGTGTCTCTGGTTTCGTGTACGTTATAGTAATGAATAATTTAGTTTAAGCTGATTGTCAGACGATACCGGTTTCAAAAGATATATATGTCGCTCTTTGAAAAATTGCGTGCATTGCAAATGTATTTGGATACAAGCTTCTTTGTTCTTGCAAACTACCAATTACAGTGTTCACGTTTAACCAAAAACATGTCCTACTTCATTTGATAATATCCGGTTTTCCGAATAATTTACTTGCATAACTAGCCGCAAATCTATTCGTAGGACGTTAAACCGCCATAAAAAGCACGTCATTCAAAACGGGTCAATCGGATTTTGTTTTTAATTCTGAGGCAGTATATCAGCCGTTAAATGGCTTCATTTCCCTTTTAATTTCTGAACACCGTTAACACTATAATAACATACTTAATAAAAACGTCGTAGTTTTTATTATTATTATACTTTAAAAAATGAAAATGTCCGAACGCAATGGCATCGTAGGTCCGCACTGTACTACAAACAAGGAGCAGTATTTAATTAATTATACAATGAAAAAGACAAAATACAACGGAAAGGTTGATGAAGACAGGGTTACCGACTTGGAACGGTCAGTAGGAAATAAAGCCTGCAGGTTAGCTTGAATTGATGTTATGTGTACACAATCCTCGCTATTTTATCAAGTCTTCAGCGTCAAAATAGACAAGACAGTGTAAAAAAAAACTAAATCCCATCAAAAAAGGAAGTCTCTAACAATAAAATCCACATCCAGAGAAAATAACAAAAGAAACACTAAGATGTTGTAAAGCTATATAAAATACAAATTAAGAAACATCTCAGAATGTATCCAGAATTGTAGTGAACAACCACAGAAGTTGCAGCCAAAGAGAAAACCAATTTAGGGTACGACCAGAAAACCCGAGGGACGAAAGCTCATGCACCTTCCTCCCTTGGTCAGGATTTCAATACTTTACAAAATTGATCAGGATGTTCGTCAGAAAAGGGTACGAGCCTTTAGTATTACAACGCACTGCGTGTTTAGTGATTGACCTGCCACAGTCCCAAGACGTCGTTCAGTCATCGCACAAGGGAAAAGTGAAGCGTAGTGACTGACTGTAGAGGGTCAATCACTAAACACGCAGTGCGTTGTAATACTAAAGGGTCGTACACTTTTCTGACGAACATCTTGATTAATTTTGTAAAGTGGTCAGAAATCCCCCAGAACCCTTTATCTTACGAAGTTTATAGACCACATCTTCATAAAATAAAAGATGTGATATTCCTAGTCGCAGAAGAGATTTAAGATTGGTGTTGTGCTTCTCCAGCATATTTTCTTTGCGGCGGTAGAATTTTGAGAAAGATCTACGTAGTTCTGATAACGAAAACCCTGCTGATGAATTTAACTTGTAATAACTTGATTTCGATCATTGAAGTCTTTAACATCATTACAAGCTCATCCAAAACGAATGAGCTAGGGGTTATAAACCCCGTATGATGTAGCACGAGGTACATCCCCATCCAGGTGTGGATAGCTAACGATGTTAAAATTGAAGTCATATCTCTTATCATAGATTCTAGTATGTATGAAATTATTAGAAATCGAGAGTTGAATATCGAGGAATGCTGCTTCAGTATCCGAACTGTTGACTTTATTCAACGTGAGCTCTGGTGGATAAATGTTAGTAACCATATGAGTAAAGAACAGATTATCAATATTGAGTATGTCATCAAGATACCGAGATGTATTATTAAACGTATCTATAACTTCACTCAGTCTAGCAGGTGACAAACTTAACACAAAATCTCTTTCATAGCAGTACAAAAAAAAATCTGCGACAATTGTCAAACCAACATACCTTACGTAAATCAAGTATAACTCTCTATCTTGTTTATACCTAAGCTGCGTTTATTTCTTGAGCTTTGCTTAAATATTAGATATACATCTTTCAATTATGTTATTCAACTCGTACGTTTCGATCTTCCAGTTATTTATGACTAAGAAGTCCCGGTTTGGAAAAAATGATAAAAAAAGATATTGATTTGTTTTCATTTTTTAAATGTCTTTATTAAAGCATTGGCTCGAGCAAATTTTTAGAGATCGCTCTAGCCACATAGAACCTACATGGTCAGCCGATAAGTGTACGCACAATTACAAGACAAACAGTTTGACTCTGATTGATGTCGCTCGATTCATCAGAGGAAACAAAATACTGTTAAAACAGAAACCTTATTGTATGCGACGTACAATCAAGTAGTTTCTGTTTCAAAATTATTTTGAAGTTGATGGCGTTGTGGCCTAGTTGTAGAACGTCCGCCTCGCATGAGGTAAGTCGTGTGTTCAATCCCAGGCCGTGGTACTAATAGATCCCTTGCTTGACGTTCAGTATTTATCAAGTAGTTCTAGAACTGGTCGGCCCGGTGTCAGTATAATGTAACTGGGTGGTGTATCATGCCATGCGTCTGCAGCGTGGTGTTCCAGTGTGGCGGCACTGTAAATTGAGTATTGATGTCACTGATACAAGTATGATACTGCGTGATATGACTGTAACGTTGAGTATTGATGGCACTGATACAAGTACGACACTGCGTGATATGACTGTAACGTTGAATATTGATGTCACTGATACAAGTATGACACTGCGTGATATGACTGTAACGTTGAGTATTGAGTTCACTGATACAAGTATGACACTGCGTGATATGATATAGTTCAAAGTGGCATACATCCGATACATACATGTTGATGGCGCTCTATTTTAAAATTGAGTATATATATCTGAATGTACTGATGAAGGTAGAATTAACACAAATAGTCTGTTCTCTTTACGACATGTACGAGAAGAAAACGGACCTATGGCACACTTAGGCCAGAAACAAACAGTGCCTACTTGACAAATGTACACCATTATATTTCAATTACAGCGTGATTTGGTGCCTTAATGCCTGACCGTGTAAAATGCACATTTCGCATTTTTAGGTGCATATTAAAAATGCAATATCGCATAAACGCGCGTATCGCGTTATTATTATCAAGGGAGATAACTGATGGTAGCAACTTCCTGTGTCATTCACTGCTGTACTTGTACATGGTTGTAGCTATGTGCATGGGATGTAAACGTCTACAATTTTGGGTCTATTTTGAATGTAAATGTTTGCTAAAAAAAAAAGTACTGTTATGTAATATGAGTGTGCATTATGTATGTATTGTATGCATGTACATGTATACGTGCATGTATATGGGTATTCTACTAGGATTGGTTTGCTATCTAAAATGTAGCATCACTTTCATGTCAGTTGTTCTACCATAATGATACATAAAAAATAAATAATAATAATTATGTTGATTGTTTTACCATAAATATATATGTATTACTATGTATTGAGTCTCATGTCGCAATAATCCAACCTTGTAAAAACACAAACATGAGTCACCTAGTGATTAAGTGGTTGACATACTAGCAATCATTTTGAGAATTACACGATCAAGGTACTTAAAAACTAACTGCATAGTCTAACTTCATTTTTCCAGAATGAGAAATTTAAGAATCTGTATATTGTCCATTTGTTCTTTTACTTGTAGAGATTGTAGATTTTAGTATTTAAATTAAAAAAGATGATTTCTGATGTTTGAGACATAACTCCCTTTTTTCATTGTATGCAGATATGTATAATTTTTCCTTTTTGCATGTATTTTATTGCTTTTCTGACACTTCAGTGAGACCAGGCCATAGGGAACAAAGTTTTTTTTTTTTCCAGACTGATTTATTTTCTCTATCACACAGAATATTGTGTTGAGTCTGACCAGACAGCAAGCATTGGGCAAAAGAACAGCCTTCTTAAATTATGTCTGAACATGTAACATGTATGTCCATGAATGTCCAAGGCCTCGGTGATAGAAACAAACGTAAAGATGTCTTCCATTTTTTAAAAGAAAAGTCCTTTTCAGTATATTTCTTACAGGACACACATTTTGTAAATAAGATGAAAGTTATATACGTGCAGGGGATATGAATATGAATTTAATAACAGTTTTGAATATAAATTACATACACAATAAAGGGAATACAGATGGCAACAAGCTTATTTTAGATATTACATTAATGGAAAAAGGATGACTTTAATAAATATTTATGGTCCAAATAAAGATACACCAGATTTCTATACGGACATTAAACAAGACATCAATAGATATGGAAATGAAACTGTTCCAGCAGGAGATTTTAATCTGGTCTTACATCCTCAAGTCGATACGCATAACTATGTTAATATAAATAATCCAAAAGCTGGAGAAAGCGTTAAAACTATTATTGATGACTGTAGCTTGATTGACTGCTGGAGAAAAAATTAATTTTGATAAAAAGGGGTTCACATTGAGACGTCCAAATACAAATAAAATGGCTAGACTAGATAGAACATTTATTTACCGACATTGAATATAGTACCATTTTACCTGGGTATCGAACATACCATTCACTAATAACTATATCATTTGTATTTGGAAAGAGTACCTTCTTTGTGGCTTTCTAGGCTATTGTTATTTTTGTATTATATTTACACGAGCATATTTGTGTTTTACTTATATTGCCTATTGATGCTGCCTTGTTGGTTAGAGATTAGATCATGGCGGGGATTTCTTTATTTACACTGTCCTGTTTTAATGGGTTGACAGTAGGGTAAGTGTGAGGTTTGGTGCACCCTAGAACCGGTTTAAACCCCCAGTGGCCTTCGTTGCCACTGACCGTTCCAAGGCGGTAGCCCTTTTGTCAACCCTTTTGTGTTTGTGATGTCGTTTGTATTTTTTATTACTTTTGCCTTCTCGTTTGTCTGTTTGCGTGTTTGTTTTTGTGTTTTGTGGTTGACTGTCGTCCTTGAATGCTGCTTTCCCTGTCCGATATTTTTTATCTTTCTTTATAAAGGGGGAGATCTTACTGTAAATTTAACAACTCGCTCCTTAAAGAAACTATTTATGTAGATGAAATTAAAAAAGTGATCGAAAATACAGAAAATCAATATGCAGCACAGAATCAAATTATAAATTTACAAATTAAAGACATTCCTTGTCAACATTTAATATTGGACATTGATGACCAACTCTTTTTTGAAACATTATTAATGGAGATTAGAGAAAAAACAATATACTACTCGTCATTTCTTAAAAAAACAAGAAGATAAAAACTGAAGCAAAACTATTACAAGAAATAGAGATACTGGAAAAACAATTAGATATGGATTTAATAAGCTAAGAAAGCAAACGGAAACGATTGTTTGAACTGAGACAAAAAAAACTGGATGGACCTTAAAAGCTAAATGGTTAGATGAAGGAGGGAAAGTAACTAAATATTTTTGTAATTTAGAAAACAGGAATTTTGTAAGTAAATGCCTACCTTCCCTCATTTCAAATGACGGAAATATTTAAAAAAATCAAGATTCTATTTTAAAATAAACTATAAAATTTCATCACTCCTTGTATTCACACAAACCAGTAAAACATATATATTTAAATGAATTGTTTAGAGATTTTCCTATACCCAAGCTAACTACAGAGCAACAACACAATTTAGAAGGCCCAATAGAATTACATGAACTGTTATTCTGTTTAAAAAAGGCAAAGAATCTTAAGAGCCCTGGCTCGAGTGTTTATACCATGGAATATTATAAGTTTTCTGGATAGATATAGGAATTTTCCTCTTGAGATCTATTAATCAAGGTTTATTGAAAGGTGAATTATCAGTCACTCAAAAGGAGGGTATTATAACATGTATATCAAAGACAAACAAATATAGACGTTATTTAAAAAACTGGAGACCAATATCCTTATTAAACTGTTCTTATAAATTATCATCAGCATGTATTTCACAGCGTTTAAAACAAGTTCTACCCTGGCTTATAAATGATGATTAGACTGGCTTTTTGGCGGGGAGATATACAGGTGAAAATACACGTTCCATTTATGATTTGTTCTATTACACTGAGAAATATGATATACCAGCATTATTACTTATTGCAGACTTTGAAAAGGCTTTTGATACTCCTCCTGGTCTTTTATTGATGAGGTTTTAACCTTTTTTCAAGTTTGGAAAAGATATAAGAAAATGGATAAAAGTATTTTACACAAACATTAAATCTTGCATTTTAGTTAATGGCCATCTATCGGAGTGGTTTTCTATTCACCGAGGCTGCCGACAGGGAGATTCACTCTTCCCATACATGTGTATTCTGTGTGTCGAAATTATGGCTGTACTGGTCAGGACAAATAAAGATATTAAAGGAGTTAAAGTAGGAGATACTGAATATGTAATTTCTCAATATGTCGACGACACCTCCCTTATATTAGACGGCACCGAAAAATCCTTCAAACAAGCTCTAATGTTTTTAAATATTAGATATTTCAGGTCTTAATGTTAATGTTGATAAAACCAGAGTTATATGGTTCGGGAAAAATAAAGGTTCTAATGTAAAATTATGCACAGACACAGACCTTAATTGGGATCAGGGGGAATTTGTGATCATAGGAATTACTATGTCAATACATCTGAGGAGTGTGGTTGCATTAAATTATGACAGAAAAATAAACGAAATTAAATTACTACTACTGTCCTGGTCAAAAAGAATACTCACACCCTTTGGAAAAATCACTGTTATAAAAAGCTTAGCTTTACCAAAGTTAAATCACTTAATTTCATCATTACCTAATCAACCTGAAGTCCAGGTCACACTGTTGCAAAATATGTGTTTTAATTACCTATGGAATAATCATCCAGAAAAAATAAAGAGATTTTTTGTAACTCAAGATTATGATTGTGGTGGACTTAGAATGATCAATATTAAACAGTTCATATATTTTCTGAAATTAAGTGGATTAGAAGACTTATGATTGGGAATAAAAATGGATGGAAATCGATAAACATATGTACCCATTTACCACCAATATGCTATTTTTCGATAAGGACTATGTAAAAAATGACTTGCAAAAAATATGCAATCCCTTCTGGAAGGATGTTTACACAAGTCTTTACATTCCATTAGATGTTAAAAACCTATTGTCATGGACAGATTTCTTAACACAACCGTTATGGTACAATAATAACATTAAGATTGGAAATCAAGTGTTTTTTATAAAAGATTTTTTTTTATAAAAGATGGTAGGATGAAGGTATTTTATTTATTAATGATATAATGGATAACAATGGTTATCTTCTTTCCTTTACCCTATTTATCGAAAAGTTGTCGTCCTATCTATGATATAAGTATTAAATCAAATGTACATCCAAAATATATAGCAAAATGGGGGCAATATGGTATAAACATAGTCAGAGATTGGAATGACTTATTCAAAATACCTTTTAAATGTACAAAAGATACTAGATTACAATGGTTTCATGAACAAATAAACCACAGAATTAATGCTACAAACATCCTTTTGACAAACATGAAGATAAAAAATGATAACTCCTGTAGCTTTTGCACAGAGTCTCCAGAAACCATTTCACATTTATTTTGAGAATGTAAATATATCAAAACATTTTGGAATATTTTTAAGACTACTTGCAATGACAATAATGTAATTATCCAACCAGAATGGACTACAAAAGAAATAAAAATTGAATTAATATTTGGGTCTAGTGAATATGACAATGTTCTAAATAAACTAATTTTGCATGCAACATACTTCATATATAAATGCAAGTTAGATGGAAGATTACCATTGTTCGAAAATTTTAAACCACAAATTAAATACATATATCGAACTGAAAAAATAAACGCAGTTGAAAGTTTTACATTTGATCAATTTGAAAAACCTTGGTTGACTTATAAATCCCTACTTAATAATTAGTTTTGTCTTAAATCTTAAGAGTTATCTGTGCAACACATCCATCTTGTTTCTCCTTCTTCTTGTTTGTCTTTTTTTTTGACAAAAGAAAAATCAAGGGGAAAACCCCAAGAAATGTGTAATTATATCTCTTAAATTATATTCCCCGCTGTTCCCACTGAATATTGAAGAGTCACACCTCCATAGAAATATCTAGTCTTTTCTTTATATATTTAATTGTGGATAACACCATTTTTGTTTCACACAATATGAGCAACTGTCGCGAAAATATCTCCGGGTGAGGATCGTAGTTTGTAAATGTTGGCGCTTTAATTTCTAAATTTCTTTCACTTCACATTAAGAGACATATTCATATCATTAAATGTTTACACTCATCATTTCACATCTGTTTTCGAATATAAGAAGTGCTTTGCGTTTGTTTGTTTTCTGCCGCGAAAAACTCTGAATTCGCTGGGGTTGGTCTCATGGCAGATCAATCAGGATGGATGAAACTTTAGTTCCAGGTTATATATATGGGACAGAATAATACTCCTCTATTCATGCTATATGATTATTGGTGCTCAAATGACCAAAAAGGATGTTTGTTTCAACAAACAAAGATACCGTACCGTAAGTCCTTCATGACTGCGTGATCGACAGTATAGTATGGCATAAATGTTAGGAGTCTCATTTATAGTATCCAGGGAGATACACAAAGAGTATTAATTATTGTTTCAATTAAGGTACCGATCAAAAATAACCATGAATACGTCATAACCAATGATACTTTGTAAGTCCCTAACATCTATCGGGATTCAGAAATCAATATTTACCACTCTTACGCCTATTTTGTCTGCATGCTTATTACGTATTGCATACCATAAAATGATTGTGTCTCGTTTTAAATGACAACGGATGTTCACGAGGAATTTAATTAGACGTGACAGGATATGTATTGGACTTTTGTATTGTACTCGATGACCAGTCATGTTCTCTTTGAACTTTAGGATATCAACTTCTCGATTTAACTGTACAGTACTATATGATATTGTTCTACGGAGTTTTCATACACAGATAGATTGTTCCTAATTCCACCCATAATACATTTTTAAAAATAAGTTCTTATTTTTATCGCAAAACATGCCTATATATAACAAGCCCAGTAATCGACGTCATCAGCAGGTGCACGAGATGATCATCCGTAACGAAGATTTGTCCCGACTCGGTAAGTAAACACACGCATTTCAGCTCTAATTCTCAGTCCATAAAGATATACTTATGCCTAAAGTATCAATGGTAAAAAGACTCGGTTAATATTCACTTCTGCTTATACTTAGCGAATTGAGAGCAGAATCAAAGAAAGTTATTTTAGTGGGATGATTCTCAGCAGAGTTTTTCATTTTTAACTTTCTTTGATTCTGCTCTCAATTCGCTAAATATTAGCAGAAGTGAATATTAACCGAGTCTTTTTACCATTGATCAAAGAAAGTTATTTTAGAGAGATGATTCTCAGCGGAGTTTCTTCATTTTTAACTTTCTTTGATTCTGCTCTCAATTCGCTATGTATTAGCAGAAGTGAATATTTACCGAATCTTTTAACCATTGATTAAATGGTATTATGCAAAATGATGCATGTATTTTCACATGAGCGTTATCATCGTGTTATACCGCATCTAATTATAAATTGTGCTGAGCATCCATACAGTGAACGTGGGTTGTAACAAACGTCGATACACAATTAAAACAGAAAACGTACGATTTACAGAACTCCTGCAGTCCTGCAAAAGCACACATTCAACCCAGTCAACACAAATGAGAAAAATGATTCTATAGAAATCACAGCAATCAAACGTAATTTGATCCGCAAGTCCGCACTGCAATACTAACAAATTATCAACATATTTAAAATGTCAACGAAAAGGACAATACGTAGCATAAGAGCGGTGTAGACATGGTTACCGGCTTGAAACGGTCAGCAGGCAATAAGTTCTACAGTTTACATCACATCGGTTGTATTTGTACACAACCCGCTATAATCCGGTCGTCAACGTTTTCGCGTTTAACTTTCCGACAGTCTTACTCAAGCAGAATGCTAGATGTCTTTAATTTGTGATCAATCAAAAGCTATATCCATTATTATATGATACCCATTCTTTGTAATGTTTCACAATTTACTATTAAATGAAAACATTGTCCGTGTTATTGATGTTTTAAGTGCATGTTTTTGGATGGTTGCCTTCTGTGAATGATACACACCAGTTAAGCCAGTGCTAGGGGGACATGAGAGGTGTCATGGACAGACTATAAATTAAAACGGGTCTGCTTCTTTTCTCTCTTATTTTTGTTCTTTGCTTCCAGCTGATTCGTACTTACAATATTTATTCATACAATGACCAGATCGAGGACCACAAACGAATGATCTCACGTTTGCACTTATTTAATATGTAAAACACTCTTCTAAATGTAGCATCTCCAAGCATCATTAGCTTTACTAAAGAAATAGTTTTATCCTTATTAATGGATGTAAGTTAATTAGCACTATAACGGTTCACAGTTGATCCAGAGATACAGTTCAGATGTATTGGCGTTTAACAACCTCATGTGCAAGTAGTGCAATAGTGCAATTTATTTTACGATAAGCAATAAAATACTGATTTTATCAGTGAAATAAAAGTTATATTGGAATATAGAGTTTTATTTCCACAGTAGCTGCCGGGACCACTTTTTTAATGTACAACCAACACAAATGCATGTACAGTAACACAATATATTCCTACTGTTATACATGTACTGTTAAATCCACTGTTTATTAAATTACTTTCTTTCTGTGACGTTAATGGTTTCAAAAAAGCTGACGTCATGTAACGTTTTGTTACGTCATCGTGACTAGGAAAGAAGCGTGTGTAAAACAGTTTAGTTACTGTAATTGCTTAAATAATTGTTTGTAAAATCATAAAATAAAAAGAAAATGTGTTGTTTTGTCGTGAATAACATATTTTATTTCATCTCGAAGTGAGAAAACTTTCATATGTTCACTCATGCTTCGCATTCGCGAACATATGTTTTCTCACTTCTCGATGAAATAAAATATGTTATTCACTCCAAAACAACAAATATCCTCTATACGCTAATTGCCTCTGCGGCTATACAGCATTTTATTCAAATCAGGGGATGAAATTCCGACAGAATTTAGTGTTCGTTTACTAAACCAAATGGAGAAAAATTAAGCAAATTGTATTTATTTTAAATATGAAGCTTTTTGTAGATAAAGAACTATATATATATATATATATATATATATATATTGTATGAGTAAATTGATTTAATATAAAAACTATCACGGATGACATTTCGTTTGCTATGCATATATGTTCTTGAAATAAAACCAACTTAATCGTTTGAATAGAACACTATATTGAATATCTTCTTTAGTAAAAACGTCAAGGGGTCAATACATCACATTATTTTGTTCTTTATTTAACCCTTAACCCCCTACATATATATAATCGACTGTTCTTTCTTTAAATTAAGACCATTTATGTGACAAAGGTGTGTTTTGCGAGCTGCTCGCAGGCTGATCTGGGTTTACAATGGACGCAAACGCTGTTATAGTCGTGCTTAGCGCGTTAAGGGTTGAATATATTGCAATAATTTCGCGTTGATGATGTGATAGCCTAGCAGCCTTTTTGAAACGGATTGTTCCAAGGCGGTATCCCTATCGTCAAGCCATTTATTGTTTAAGGTATCGCATAATTCGCTTCTACTTTTTTTGTAAATTAGTTTTTGTTTTGTATGCGCGTTTTTAGTTGACTGTTCGATATTTGTATCTATTTTTGTTTTTCAGTGATAGTTTATTTGCTAAGTTATCTTTTATCCGAATCTTGAAGTAAAACATTTTAAACAATGAACACTATATATAATACATAAATGGACACTATGCATGTTACGCTATAACTTTGGTTCATTATAGTTACAACAGAAGATCGCTCACATGCCAGATTATCGGAACCAATCATATTGCAGATCGTGGCATTCGTTATACCGCGACAAACCAACTGTGACTTTAAATCAGTCGGTTAGAGTGTCGTCTACTATGTGTCTACTGAATCGAATGTTCAGGGTTCGAGATTTATACAAGGCATATTTTTTAAACCATACAATGTTAAGATATTTCACAAAATATTATACGAAACAACTACGGAATACATCTGATTGGTTCCCACAATTTGGCATTTGAGTACTGCGTTTACGACGCGAGCTGTTGTGTTGATATTTAACATTCTAATAATAGAGACACATTTCCAGTAGAAGTACCTAAGAAGCAAAGGGCACTAGAACTACAAAACAATATATTGAATAAAAAAGAAAAGTTGCTTGATACTTATAATACAGAGGACATGCCTTAAACATGCAGCATAAACAATCAAATGCACAATAAGCCAGACATACCCATACAACATAGTCAGACGGTCCACCTTGTCCACTTAGTACTTAAATCTTAACCCGCTACATATATATAATGGACTGTTATTTCTTTGAATTAAGACCATTCAATTTATGTAACAAAGGGGTGTATTGTGGAAAATGACTGATCAGCAGCCGGGCATTGTAAACCCTGATCAGCCTGAAAATTATTCGCAGGCTGATCTGGGTTTGCAATGGACGCAAAGGCTATTATAGTCGTGCTTAGCGGTTTAAGGGTTAATATGATGAATGGAATATACAGTCTTCCGTGAAAAAAAGAATAAAATATGAGGAAAGCGTAAACTTTGAATAATACAGAAACGCAAACCCAAGCAAATACTGTGTTTATATAACCAATAAAAAACTGGAATCGAAAAATATTAAAGAAAACTCTAGCGTTTGAATGTTTGTCTGATATTACATCCCACTATTTCTTGTTAATAAAGGCAGGATTCATTATTCCTCGATTTAACTCATATTGATCTAATTCCAATTGCGCAACAGCATTTTCTTCTATTTGATTGGGAAATGTCAGCTTTTGGGGGAAACACATTTCAATTGTTCAGAGCTATCATGACCTCACATTTCTGCGATATTGCACCGTGGAATCTTAATTGGAGAGGTCAATAACAAATGTGTCAATGTTTTCCTAGTAAAATATGCGCAGCAACGGTACAACCATCGATTTTATTTTGTTTAAACAATGAAAGGACCTTTAAACAATAGTGTTTGTTTCGTTCTAATCCTAGTAACTATGTTCTGTATCAAAATATACAATTATGTTGTAAATGATTTTGAAATAAAATGGGTTTAAAGATGAATGGCCACCATTTTTGTAGTATTATCAATTAACACATTTAACTCTTAAACATCATATGAACATTTTTTGATAGTAACGGAGAGAAACATAATTATATTTAAAATCGCTACTAAATTGTATGTAAATATAAGTATTATTTGCATGACGTAGATACTATTTTTACCACTGAATGAGGTAAATCTGAATTGTATAGCTGCACATTTATTGCAAGATAACTGATAAATACATTTACTTGTGGATTATAAGAATTTTTCATTGGTATCCGGTTCAGATAGGGAATTACAACCCGAGGTATAAGCGTTTTATCGGAACCGAGGCTCTGCCGAGGTTCCGATTAAAACACTTATACCGAGGGATGGAATTCTCTATCTGAACCGAATACCCATTATAGATTCTTTTGCTTGCATGTCAGAGACATGGTGTGCTTTGACGCCGGCATCTACTAATGTTTTGCATGTTTTCCTGCATGCCGGATGTTGGTGCGCGCGTGAATTTTATCTCGACCCTAGGGTGAGATGGAAATATCTAGCCCCGGTAAAATGACGGATATCCTTGTCCGGTTTGCGAGAATAATTCATCTGTTTAAAGTTTTTTACGTCATCAAATAAAACCTTATTCTTGCTTTTCATAGATATTGCAATATGTGAATTGTAAATATCTATTGTTGTGTTTTGATTTCGATTTAGGTGAACATAAACATGTTCATGAAACAAAACATGACCGGGAAACTTTAAACCAACAACTGTAAACTTTGCGTGATGTAAATCTGTTTCTTGTAGCGAAGACGGTAAAACAATCTTCGGCTCAATTATAATCCAAGTACACTCCCATACCTTGGTAGGAACGACTAGATTGTAATCATGCACTACTCTGTAGTTGTAATTAATACAATAATCCAAAGATGGATCGAATAATCCAAAGATGGATCCAAAGATGGATCGCAATAATCCAAAGATAGATTGTCGTTGTCAATTGCATCTGAACTATACTGGGCAAAATACAGTAATTTTATTTCATCATATCCGCAGACGAGATACAGAGCCGCATGTTCGGTGAAAAAATTATAAAGCAAATATGATGGGAACATACTTTTATAGGTTATCAAAAATCGTTCTCATTTCAATGAAAAGGAAGGTAATTTTAGAATAACAAAATGTTGAGTGTTTTTGTTTGAGAATAGCAGTCGTTTGTAAACACATTTCAGCGTTTTTCAAACATTGACAGAATGCGCAATTATTGTCAATGGCAAACTTTAAATTTGTTCGAAGCAATACATTTGTATAATGAAATAACTTATTTTTAATATATGGAAGGTAAGTCTTAAACTTCGCTTAGAAAATAATAAAATAACATTGTTTTTGGAAAATCACATTCTTATCGAGCATTTCTAATATCTTCAAACTATTATATCAATGTTCATATGTTTAATCTATGTCCCTAAAAAAAGTCGTGCAAAGCATTTTTTGTTCAGTATATAAAAGGCGTCCGTTGGAAACAACAAACACTTTGTATGTATGATTGGTGCTTTACGTCATTTTCAATACATGTAAGGTTATATATGATAACGGCCAATTCTTGTGGTGGTGGCAGACCACCACCTTTTCCTAGTTATAACCAGTACCATACACCTACCGCCATCCGTAAGAATCGACACTTACTCACCAGCAAGTCGAGCTCCCATTGAGATTCGAACCCGAAGCGTTTAGAGGCGAGAAGGTTTACAACGCAACGTCGTTAACCCCTCGGCAACAACACAAACAAGAGAGAACGTTAACCACTCGGCAACAAACACAAACAAGATAGAACGTTAACCTCTCGGCAACAAAAACAACAAGAGAGAACGTTAACCCCTCGGCTAACAAACTCAAACAAGAGAGAACGTTAACCCCTCGGCAACAAACACAAACAAGAGAGAACGCTAACCCCTCGCCAATAAACACAAACAAAAGAGAACGTTAACCCCCCGGCAACAACACAAACAAGAGAGAACGTTAACCCCTCGGCAACAACACTAAAAAGAGAGAACGTTAACCCCTGGGCAATAACACAAACAAGAGAAAACGTTTTACCCCTCGGCAACAAACACAAACAAGAGAGAACGCTAACCCCTAGGCAACAAACACAAACAAGAGAGAACGTTAACCCCCAGGCAACAACACAAACAAGAGAGAACGTTAACCCCTCGGCAACAACACTAAAAAGAGAGAACGTTAACCCCTCGGCAATAACACAAACAAGAGAAAACGTTTTACCCTTCGGCAACAAACACAAACAAGAGAGAACGCTAACCCTTCGGCAACCACCACAAACAAGAGAGAACGTTAATCCCTCGGCAACAACACACATATGAGAGAACGTTAACCCCTCGGCAACAAACACAAACAAGAGAGAACGTTAACCCCTCGGCAAAAACACAAACAAGAGAGAACGTTAAGCCTTCGGCAACAACACAACCAAGAGAGAACGTTAACCTCTCTGCAACAAATGCAAACAAGAGAGACCTCAGCTAAACTACACATTCTGAATTAAAGCAGTGAACACTGATTAAATAATTAGATTCGTCGATTGATTCGTGTTTTGTTAAATTGATATGTTTTCTTTGATGTAAGGTATGTCTTTATTAGAAATACCGATATTAACTTCATAGACGTAACAAATAATTCGTTATTGACCTACAATGGCTGCCAAGAATAGCCAATAAAGATAAGATCAACACAAACAAGTTTATAGCTAACACGTTGTATGATTAATTGATGTGCTGTGTTTGGTCAAAAGAAAAATAGTGCGATTACAAAACCTCATAGTCAACAGCATTGTGCGGAAATTATTGTCACCAGCCAATGTTGAGTGCTATGTAATGAATATACGTTTTTCAATAAAAAAATGTTATAACGCGACTCTCTTGGTGAAGTTAGCATGCTGTTAAGTTTGTAAGATGATACTTCAATGCTCTAACGTGGTATCCGTACACAAAATGTGCCGTTTAAAAGAATAACGTGCACAGCGAATTACGTTCAATAAGAATGCAAATATGCCTACGGGTTAATGGGACACAAGGCAACCTTGAAGCGTTTATCTGGAGTCTTTAGAGCTTCATTTTGACTTAAGGCCTCCTTGTATATTATTAAAAACATTTTGATTTTTCAATTGTTCTTCGTTCTTCTACCATAGCTATGAATATAATACTGATTCAAGGTAGTCAGCAGTTTGTATGCAGATCAATGCAAATAAATTTTCTTTGAACTATTCATACAATTATTATTAATGATTGAAAAGAAATGCAACTTATGTAGAAAAACTAACGGGACACCGCGAGTTTTACAAACAATCAAGATTTTCGAGTTTAAATAGTTTCAATTAGCTATCCCTTATGCAATACATTTAAAATGTCTTAGCCATAGTCTGAACTTTGGAAAGCCGTAGCGAACCAGTAGATTATCATAAACAGGATTTTAAACGAGTTTCCATTTCATAGTTATGCAACGTAGTATAAAATATTTTATTTGTAATTCATAACGAGTTTCGTAAATATTGTATGAATTTGGACGAGTTTAAGACCGTTTATATCAAATACTTAACAGTCAAATGCGTACAATTGAAATAAACGTTATACTAACTTTAAAGTCAAAACGTTATGTAACGTTATTTATCACATAACATGCGGTTTGGGGGTGTAATAACACCATTCAATATTTTCGATATTCCACTAGTGGTATAACATAACGTTAATGACGTCATGGACGTCACGTTAATGTACGTTTTCTGACGTAATGTGACCTTATAAGTTATGTAATAAATAGAATCTAACATTCGTTGTCATTCAATATTGGATGTATCCAACTCGTTAGCAAAAATGATATAATGCTCGGCAAGAGCCTCGCATCATATCATTTTGCCACCTCGTTTAATAAATTATGAGTACTCATGTAAGATCCTGTATAAACTATGTCTTTAGTGCCAAACACTCATGTAACGTCAACGTCATTTCACAAACAACGTTATGTATCATCTTTGTTTGAATAGTGTTTTACGTCATTTGAGAACATGCAAGGCCATACATGACGTCGATTTGTATTGTGGTAGAGGCAGACGACCCCATTTTTCCTGGGTCGAACCAGTACTGTATACCTCCCGCCCTATGTAAGAATCGACACTTTCTCATTTGACAAAATCGAGCTCCAAGTAAAATTCGAACCCGCAGTGAGATGTGAGAAGGTTTCATGATGTCTTACGACTCATCAATACATAATAGTTTCTAAATATTACGTGGTACGAGTGTTAACTTCCATACCCCATTCAACCCCTTCTCCAGGAAGCGAAAACGGGGTTGGCTGGGGTATGAAATAAAATCAAAATGTTGGCTTACAAAGTTTACATTTTTAATATCATTTAAACAGGTTATCGCATATTTTCAGTAAAATATTTAAAAAAAAATGTTAACATGTTTTATTGCCAAAATATCTTTTATAAAATCCTGTTAATATAAGCTTTCCCATCAGTTAAGGGAATTAAGACGGGACCACGTAATGATACCCGCTCAAGAGAAAGGGTGTGTGGGGGACATAGGAATTCTGGAATCTGCCCTACTCTTGCTAACGAATAGATTCCTATGCTTAACGTGCTCGGAGGATAGAATCCAATGAACGAGATCCAATCCGCATCCAAACTTTGTGTCATCGGTGAGGATTGAAACCGCATCCACTGGACCACGCCAGTTCGTAGAATCAAAGTATTTATGTTTTCTGTAAAAACTATGATTTGTCACAGGCATATAGTATCAATTATTTAATAATATTAAGTGTTGGTAAATAATAAGTTGATGACTTAGATTCGAATGTATTTATAATAAATAAAACAATTTCAGACAACAAAATGTTCGATGCAGATTTAATGCACTCTATGACCCACCAATCAAAATCGTTCCCGGTTGTATTACATACATGTACATACAATAGAATATAAAATGGGTGTTCAACACGGCTAACAATGGAAATTAGGTTATACGATGTTTTACCATATGGCTAAGGCTTTGATGTTATAAACGTTTTGGAGACGCATTAATAATTTACTGTTTCTTATTGCAGGCAAGCAGGCAGGCAGAACTGATAAATTATCCATGATAAAGTTATTAGTAGTCGAAACTTCCCGTGTGTGTTCTAGGGATTGTTCAGACGGAATTATTTATTACCCGTATAGTTGCCACACAGGAGTGCCATATGATTCCTAAATGTTTCTCATATTTATGGAAAGGAAGCCTGCAACACTTCTCCCTTGTTTGTGTTTGTTGCTTCTATGCGATGGCCTTTTCAATACTTCATTCACACAAGTGTTTGTTTAGTGTTGTTAGACTGCAGATCAATAGTGTTATTACTTACTGATCGTCTGGGAACCTGAAGCCCAATCTACGTGGCTTTAAAATTCTCCGACCAAGTTTTGTTTCATTAACATGTTTCTGTTTATTTAAATCGAAATCAATACACATGAAGAGATATTTACAATTTACACATTGCAATATATGTGAAAAGCGAGAATAAGAGTTTATTTGATGACGTAGAAAACTTTGAACTGGAAAATTAATCCACAGGTAAATGTATGTATCAATTATCTGGCATCTCGGTCATTTTCAATAACAAGAAATATAACCCTTCAGTGGTTCACTTCACGGATAAACCATAATATTCTAGCAGGAAACCGTTTCCGTGTTAGAGGGTGTAAAGACGCTAAGATTGAAACTTCTTGGCTCTCATACGATGCAGGTTAGAATCCCAGTGAGCGCCCGACTTTTGAGAAACTTTCGATTCTCACGGATGGCTGGATGTATACGGTACTGGTTTTACCCGGAAATAAAGGGGTGTTCTGCCTGCACCACTAAAAGTCAACCGTCATAAATAGCCTCAAATGTATAATAAAACGACGTTAAACACCAAACAAAAATCTAGCAACAAGGCCTCTGGTACATCATTGGACGCAGAGAATAAAAGGACATTCGGTGTTGGAGACTGACAATAAAAGTCACGCGATCTAAAAAAAAGAGGTTTGTACTGATATATAGTCTGTGATGATGCAACTAGAGGTGTCAATTAATCAATCGCATAAGATTTAACGCGGATTTGCAAAAAATGTTAACGGAAGCGTAATGTTATTTCTGTAAATAATTATTTATTTTAGATAACTTCGTTTGGATGGGCATAGTCTAGTGAATTTAACCGAGCAGGTAATATATAATCTGTGCATATCATAACCTGATTATCTTATTTATAGTACGCCCTTAAATCCGTGTATCATGCAGTACATCATAAATAGTATGATGAACGGTGAAAGTGAAATAGTTAGTAGCCTTATATTTAATGATAATATGTATGGACCGAAAGTTGTACACTGGAAGCAACAATGACTCCTACAAACATATGAGGCAAATAGCGACACAATTAACGATACCACTGCTGCAGTCAACGACTCCGAAAGCAATTCCGTTAGACAGACTGATTAATATATGCAAGTTGAGTAAGACATACATGGTTCCCATGTTGCTTTAAGACACAAACTACATCAGAAGATACGTACGTTTACGCATAAAAGGGACTATATTAGACAGATAGAAATTAAGCATGACTTTTGTTGTTCTTGTGTTTTCTTATGTAGACAGGATCCATTAAAATTAGAATATGTTGATCGATTAGTTCATAAAGTACAAGACTTTTACAGTATATCTGTAGTTTATCTGTCTCCTAAACACTTCTTCCGACAACTGTATACATTTTGTGTTTCATAATTACCCTTCTAGCACGGTATGCTCTTAAGTGCTGTATCACGATCGACGGATGATGTTCCGAAATGTATTGTTCGTTTATGGTCGGCATGATGTTTCATTAAGTATTTGGAGAGAAATAAGGCGAGTTTTATTCAAATTAGGATAGTGTTGCTTAAACCTTGTGGTAGAGGAAGATAAACATTATCGTATTGTGCTAAGAAATCAATTTGTTATAAAGGGACTGGAGCCGATTCGGAGCTCGCTGAGCTCGATTATGTATTTACAGATATCGGTGGTAAATTCTTAAATAAATTTATTTTCTTACTTTAATTTTCATAAAAATATGTCAATATTGAATTAATGCTCAAGTTGTATACATTAAATCTCGCCTAGTTTATCTGACCAGATATGTTCATAATTCTCTAATTATACCGGGTGACACAAGTGCACTTGCACACTTTATTTTAAACTAAAACATTGGAATGGTCAGTGGAAAAAAAGGCCGCTGTGGTTTAAACCAGGATCTAGAATCTTCTACATACAGCACCATTACCCTATGGTCATCCCAATAAAACGGGACAATGTAAATACAGAACACCACCAACAGTTCGCACTGGGAGAGAGAAAGAGGGGTGGGGGAGAGAGAAACGTTGTGCCAAGACAGTATATAAGAAGGCAGTTCATCTAATGAATATCTCAACATATAATACCGTGATGATCATTATTTAATATATATTTTATTTCTTGATTAAATGAAGGAGTAATGTCTTGAAACTTAAATATATCGACAGTGACATGCAATCCCAGCAATGTTCTGTTATATATCGCGACAGTGACTTGCAATCCCAGCAATGTTCTATGTTATATATCGCGACAGTGACATGCAATCCCAGCAATGTTCTATGTTTACGAAACTGAACTATTATTCAAAGTAAGAGCATTAGTTGCCACTAAACAGTGCCTAACGGAAACAATAATACAAGTAGATAGAAAAGTCGTACAGGAAATATTGCCAAACATCAAAACATAAAATAGTTGACAATAGGGCTAGAGCCTTGGAACGTTCAGTGGCAAACAAAGCCGCCGAGGTTGTTTAAAGCAGGTTCGCTGGAGCACCAAACCTCACTCTTATCCTATCTCCATCCCACTAAAACGGAACATGGTAAATAAAGATATCACCAACATTTCTCACTCACTGGAAGGTGAATAATGTTGGCCAGAACTTAATCAGTATATATGATCATCTGCGAGGGCGATTGTATGTTATCAGAAAGGTAACACTGGCTTAGTGTGGGTAACATATAGTTATACTGCTATATCGTATCGATTTAATAGAGTAAGTATTCACTGAGGGATTTTAAAATGGGACCAAAAGTCATAATTAATGAACTAGATCCGTCGTTGTGATGTGTAAGATACAAACGCAATTACTCATTTCATCACAATGACGAATTATAATATCCATGTAGCTCAATAATGCCAATGATTGAGGTGTTATTGCTAGCTGTTGTTCCATATATTGAGGTGTTATTGCTAGCTGTTGTTCCAAATGATTGAGGTGTTATTGCTAGCTGTTGTTCCAAATGATTGAGGTGTTATTGCTAGCTGTTGTTCCAAATGATTGAGGTGTTATTGCTAGCTGTTGTTCCAAATGATTGAGGTGTTATTGCTAGCTGTTGTTCCAAATGATTGAGGTGTTATTGCTAGCTGTTGTTCCAAATGATTGAGGTGTTATTGCTAGCTGTTGTTCCACATGATTGAGGTGTTATTGCTAGCTGTTGTTCCAAATGATTGAGGTGTTATTGCTAGCTGTTGTTCCAAATGATTGAGGTGTTATTGCTAGCTGTTGTTCCAAATGATTGAGGTGTTATTGCTAGCTGTTGTTCCAAATGATTGAGGTGTTATTGCTAGCTGTTGTTCCAAATGATTGAGGTGTTATTTCTAGCTGTTGTTCCAAATGATTGAGGTCTTATTGCTAGCTTTGTTCCAAATGATTGAGGTGTTATTGCTAGATGTTGTTCCAAATGATTGAGGTGTTATTGCTAGCTGTTGTTCCAAATGATTGAGGTGTTATTGCTAGCTGTTGTTCCAAATGATTGAGGTGTTATTGCTAGCTGTTGTTCCAAATGATTGAGGTGTTATTGCTAGCTGTTGTTCCAAATGATTGAGGTGTTATTGCTAGCTGTTGTTCCAAATGATTGAGGTGTTATTGCTAGTTGTTGTTCCAAATGATTGAGGTGTTATTTCTAGCCGTTGTTCCAAATGATTGAGGTGTTATTGCTTGCTGTTGTTCCAAATGATTGAGGTGTTATTGCTAGCTGTTGTATTAAAAAAAACTAACGCGTCAAATAACGACTAAATAATGCTACAAAAACATTTATCAAAACTACATCCAGGTGTTAATGTCATATAGTAATGTCTGTTTGTCGATTAAAAGTATAGATTTGTGATGGGTTCTTACAATACCGGTGATTGAATATGAGTCAAATGAATTACCAGTTGGTGACATTTAATTCAACGTTCCAGTTATGGGGTTAGGCCTGGCTGGTTAAAACCTTGTATGTTGTGTCTATATATAGAGTTTGGAATCTCAAAATATGAAAGTTTTATATATATATATCTCGTCGTCAGTAGGTTTAGAAATACTGTACATATGTTGTGATATTTTCCTGCCTAGTTTGTTAGAGAATATAGCCTGGCGGGAATTATTGATTTACACTTGGATGACACCTTCTGCAAGTAACGGAAACGGGGTTGGCTAGGGTATGAAATAAAACCTTTATTTCGGCTTAAAATGTTTGCATATTGTAAAATTAAAAGATTTAATAGGTAATTTTAAACAGGTTTTCTCATTTTTTCAGTAAACTAATGTTTTTAAACGTGTTTTATTGTCGAAATATCCGTTATACAATCCTGCTTATATAAGCTTTACCATATGTTAAGGCGGAACCACGTAATATTAAGGTTTGGTGCTGCCTGTAACCTGCTTTAATTTGCCAGCGGCCTCTCTGTCACTGACCGTTCCCAGACGGTAGCCCTGTTGCCAACCCGTTTATGTTTGTGGTGTCGCATACGTTGTGTTGACTGTGTTCTTTGAAGGCTATATTTCCTGACTTTAATACCTACTTTCATAGAATAATGTCAACACGGACAGTTTGATAAATATACGTTAATGCAAAGAACTGTTGCAGCAATTTTATATTTATATAAATATAACATGAATGCATTTCAAAATTAAGAGATAAAAATGCTAAGATTTTCAATGCTGCCCATGCGAACACACCGAAGAAACTTTGTGTCATCGGTGAGGACTGAAACCGCATCCATGCCAGTCCGTAGAATCAAAGAATTCATGTTCTTTGTAAAAACTATGATTGGTAGGCATATAGTATCATTTGTTTAATATTATTAATTGTTGGTAAATAATAAAATAGTATGAGAGTGTACATGTACCTCTGGAAACGGCTGAACACGACACATGCGAAATATTGCAGTCTCGGTTTGATTGAGACTGTTCATGAACGGTAGTGAAATACGCTAGCTACCGCTCTCGCCCTCTAGCCCCGGGTTGAGCAGAACTCAATATTCATAAAATCAATAGTGCGTAATTTTAACCATCCCGAAGATGACAGGCATATGGCGGTGGACATAGAGATCTTTGCTTCCCCCATGTCCAGCGGCGTATGGTCCCAGTATCTAACAAAATACTATGCCCCGAAGAGCGAAATAAACAAAATGGAATTTAGCTGGGGGCAGTGGTTATAAAGCCTGCGTATCACAAGTAACAGCCGAAAAACAAAATTAAAAAGCAGACAATATATCTTATTAGTGGTTAAACAATACACAGAGCCTTTTATCGGCCGGAGTAGTGGAATTGAAAATTAAGTAAGAAAACAAAAGCAATTGAAAATGTACCACCGATAACTAAATATAAGTATCGGGCTCAGCGATCTTCAAAGATCGAATGAATAACAGTCATGATTGCAAGCGCGGGGAGACGTTTTAATACCGTCACGCTGCACAAGCAACGCCACTGTGCTATACAAATTTATGATTTAGATACGGATGTATTTATAATAAATAATATATTTTCAGTCGACAAAAAGTTCGATGCAGATTTAATGCACTGTATGCCCCACCAATCCCAATCGTTCCAGGTTGTGTTACATACATGTATATACAAAAGAATATAAATTGGGTGTTCTCCAAGGCTAACAAAGGAAATTAGGTTTTACAATGTTTTACCATATAGATACGGCTTTGATGTTAAAAACGTTTTGCAGACTCATTAATAATTTACTGTTTGTTATTACAGGCAGGCAGACAGGCAGAACTGATAAATTATCCATGATAAAGTTATAAGTAGTCGAAACTTCCCGTGTGTGTTCTAGGGATTGTTCAGACGGAATTATTTATTACCCGTATATTTGCCACACAGGAGTGCCATATGATTCCTAAATGTTTCTCATATTTATGGAAAGGAAGCCTGCAACACTTCTCCCTTGTTTGTGTTTGTTGCTTCTATGCGATAGCCTTTTCAATACTTCATTCACACTAGTGTTTGTTTAGTGTTGCTAGACTACATATCAATAGTGTTATTACTTACTGATCGTTTGGGAACGTGAAGCCCAATCTACGTGGCTTTAAAGTTCTCCGGCCATGTTTTGTTTCATTAACATGTTTCTGTTTATTTTAATCGAAATCAATACACATCAAAAGATATTTACAATTCACACATTGCAATATCTGTGAAAAGCGAGAATAAGAGTTTATTTGATCACGTAGAAAACGTTGAACTGGAAAATTAATCCACAGGTAAATGTATGTATCAATTATCTGGCAACTCGGTCATTTTCAATAACAAGAAATAGAACCCTTCAGTGGTTCACTTCACGGATAAACCATAATATTCTAGCAGGAAACCGTTTCCGTGTTCGAGGGTGTGAAGACGCTGAGATTGAAACTTCTTGTCTCTCATACGCTGTAGGTTAGAATCCCAGTGAGCGCCCGACTTGTGAGAAACTTTCGATTCTCACGGATGGCGGGATGTATACGGTACTGGTTTTACCCGGAAATAAAGGGGTGTTCTGCCTGCAACACTAAAAGTCAAACGCCTTAAATAGCCGCAAATGTATGATAAAACGACGTTAAAAACCAAACAAAAATCTAGCAACAAGGCCGCTGGTACATCATTGGACGCGGAGAATAAAAGGACGTTCGGTGTTGGAGACTGACAATAAAAGTCACGCGATCTAGAAAAAGAGGTTTGTACTGATATATAGTCTTTGATGATGTTACTAGAGGTGTCAATTAATCAATCGCATAAGATTCAACGCGGATTTGCAAAAAGTGTTAACGGAAGCTAATGTTATTTCTGTAAATAATATTTTTTTTAGATAATTTCGTTTGGATGCGCATAGTTTAGTGAATTTAACCGAGCAGGTAATATATAATCTTTGCATATCATTACCTGATTATCTTGTTTATAGTACGCCCTGAAATCTGTGTGTCATGCAGTACATCATAAATAATATGATGAACGTTGAAAGTGAAATAGTTAGTAGCCTTATATTTAATGATAATATGTATGGACCGAAAGTTGTACACCGGAAGCAACAATGACTCCTACAAATATATGAGGCAAATAGCGACACAATTAACGACCCCACTGCTGCAGTCAACGAATCCGAAAGCAATTCCGATAGACAGACTGATTGATAGCTGCAAGTTGAGTAAGACATACATGGTTCCCATGTTGCTTTAAGACACAAACTACATCAGAAGATCGTACGTTTACGCATAAAAGGGACTATATTAGACAGATAGAAATTAAGCATGACTTTTGTTGTTCTTGTGTTTTCTTATGTAGACAGGATCCATAATATGAATATGTTGATCGATTAGTTCATAAAGTACAAGACTTTTACAGTATATCTGTAGTTTATCTGACTCCGAAACACTTCTTCCGACAACTGTATACATTTCGTGTTTCATAATTACCCTTCTAGCACGGTATGCTCTTAAGTGCTGTATCACGATCGATGGATGATGTTCCGAAATTTATTGTTCGTTTATGGTCGGCATGATGTTTCATTAAGTATTTGGGGAGAAATAAGGCGTGTTTTATTCAAATTGGGATAGTGTTGCTTAAACCTTGTGGTAGAGGAAGACTTACCTTATCGTATTGTGCAAAGAAATCAATTTGTTATAAAGGGACTGGAGCCGATTTGGAGCTCGCTGAGCTCGATTATGTATTTACAGATATCGGTGGTACATTCTCAAAACAATTATTTTCTTACTTTAATTTCAAATAGGTGGTTCCACTACTCCAGCCTTTAACGGTTCTGAGTATTGTTTACTCACCGTTAGGATATGTTGCCTGCGTTTTAATTTAGTCTTTTGACTGTTACCTGTGATACGCAGGCTTCATAACGTGTGCTTCCAACTAAATTCCATTTTGCTTATATTTCGCCCATTATTTTTTCTCGTTTAGGGCAAACCTTTTTGTTAGTAGCTGGGACCATATGCCGCTGGCCATGTAATGGTGTAAAAATACATCATTGAAGGTTCCAGGTTCTCTGTCATTATGCATACCAAATTAGGGTTGGCTCAAATTTCTGTAGTATTGACAATTTAAATATTGAGTTAGAGGGTGAGAACGGCAGCAATATTAGATCACACTGTCCTGTTTTAATGGGATGACGGTAGAGTAAGTGTGAGGTTTGGTGCACCCTAGAACCGGTTTAAACCCCCAGTGGCATTCTTTGCCACTGACCGTTCCAAGGCGGTAGCCCTATTGTCAACCCTTTTGTGTTTGTGATGTCGTTTGCATTTTTTATTACTTTTGCCTTCTCGTTTGTCTGTTTGCGTGTTTGTTTTTGTGTTTTGTGTTTGACTGTCGTCCTTGAATGCTGCTTTCCCTGTCCGATATTTTTATCCTTCTTCTAATCAAACCGAGACTGCAATATTTTTTGTATTTATCGTGTTCGGCGGTTTCCAAATTTCTTTTATGCACATTTTGGATGTCATTTTATGAACCATTTGTTATGTACTGACCAAACAGTTTCAATTTTAAAATGCAGTCGTACATCCATAATTGTTCCTATGTCACCGCTTAGCAAATCGAATAATTATGTTTACATAAATAAATGCAATACATAATTCCCCTGCATCATTGTCGAACATTTTGAGATAATAAAAATATGTCAATATTAAATTAATGCTGAAGTTGTATACATTACATCTCGCCTTGTGGTCAAGTTTACCTGACCAGATATGTTCATAATTCTCTAATTATACCGGGTGACACAAGTGCACTTGCACACTTTATTTTAAACTAAAACATTGGAATGGTCAGTGGAAAAAAAAGCCGCTGTGGTTTAAACCAGGATCTAGAATCTTCTACATACAGCACCATTACCCTATGGTCATCCCAATAAAACGGGACAATGTAAATACAGAACACCACCAACTGTTCGCACTGGGAGAGAGAGAGAGAGAGTGGGGTGGGGGAGAGAGTTCATCTAATGAATATCTCAACATATAATACCGTGATGATCATTATTTAATATATATTTTATTTCTTGATTAAATGAAGGAGTAATGTCTTGAAACTTTAATATATATCGCGACAGTGACATGCAATCCCAGCAATATTCTATGTTTACGAAACTGAACTATTAAATATCGCGACAGTGACATGCAATCCCAGCAATGTTCTATGTTTACGAAACCGAACTATTAAACTTAAATATATCGTGACAGTGACATGCAATCCCAGCAAAATTCTATGTTTACGAAACTGAACTATTAAACTTAAATATATCGCGACAGTGACATGCAATCCCAGCAATATTCTATGTTTACGAACCTGAACTATTAAACTTAAATATATCGCGACAGTGACATGCAATCCCAGCAATATTCTATGTTTACGAAACTGAACTATTAAACTTAAATATACAGCGACAGTGACATGCAATCCCAGCAATATTCTATGTTTACGAAACTGAACTATTAAACTTAAATATATCGCGACAGTGACATGCAATCCCAGCAATATTCTATGTTGTATATCGCGACAGTGACATGCAATCCCAGCAATGTTCTATGTTATATATCGCGACAGTGACATGCAATCCGAGCAATGTTCTATGTTATATATCGTGACAGTGACATGCAATCCGAGCAATGTTCTATGTTATATATCGTGACAGTGACATGCAATCCGAGCAATGTTCTATGTTATATATCGTGACAGTGACATGCAATCCCAGCAATGTTCTATGTTATATATCGTGACAGTGACATGCAATCGCAGCAATGTTCTATGTTATATGTTCTATGTTATATATCGTGACAGTGACATGCAATCGCAGCAATGTTCTATGTTGTATATCGCGACAGTGACATGCAATCCCAGCAATATTCTATGTTTACGAAACTGAACTATTATTCAAAGTAATAGCATTAGTTCCCACTAAACAGTGCCTAACGGAAACAATAATACAAGTAGATAGAAAAGTCGAACAGGAAATACTGCATTCAAAGACCACTGTCAATCAAACATCAAAACATAAAATAGTTGACAATAGGGCTAGAGCCTTGCAACAGTCAGTGGCAAACAAAGCCGCCGAGGTTGTTTAAAGCAGGTTCGCTGGAGCACCAAACCTCACTCTTATCCTATCGTCATCCCAATAAAACGGAACATGGTAAATAAAGATATCACCAACATTTCGCAGTCACTGCAAGGTGAATAATGTTGGCCAGAACTTAATCGGTATATATGATCATCTGCAAGGGCGATTGTATGTTATCGGGAAGGTAACACTGGCTTAGTGTGGGTAACATATAATTATACTGCTATATTGTATCGATTTAATAGAGAAAGTATTCACTGAAGGATTTTAAAATGGGACCAAAATTCATAATTAATGAACTAGATCCGTAGGATACAAACGCAATTACTCATTTCATCACAATGACGAATTATAATATCAATGTGGCTTAATATTTCAAATGTTTGAGGTGTTATTGCTAACTGCTGTTCCATATATTAAAAAACCTAACGCGCCAAATAACGACAAAATAATGCTACAAAACCATTTATCAAAACTACATCCAGGTGTTAATGTCATATAATCATGTATATTTGCCGATTAAAAGTATAGTTTTGTGATGGGTTCTTACTACAATACCGGTGATTGAATATGAGTCAAATGAATTACCAGTTGGTAACATTTAATTCAACGTTCCAGTTATGAGATTTGGCCTGGCTGGTTAAAACCTTGTATGTTGTGTCTATATTGAGTTTGGATTCTCAAAATATGAAAGTTATGTATCTATATATCTCGTCGTCATTGGGTTTAGAAATACTGTACATATGTTGTGATATTTTGCGGCCTAGTTTGTTAGAGAATATAGCCTGTCGGGAATTATTGATTTACACTGGGATGACCGTGATGAATAGGATAATATCATTACGTGGTCCGAGTATTAACTTCCATAACCCATCCAACCCCTTCTCCAATTAGCGGAAACGGGGTTGGCTGGGGTATGAAATAAAACCTTTATTTCGGCTTAAAATGTTTGCATATTTTAAAATTAAAACATTTAATAGGTAATTTAAACAGGTCATCTCATTTCTTTCAGTAAACTAATGTTTTTAAACGTGTTTTATTGTCGAAATATCAGTTATACAATTCTGCTAATATAAGCTTTCCCATATGTTACTGGAATTAAGGCGCGACACGTAATGTTAAGGTTAGGTGCTGCCTATAACCTGCTTTAAACTGCCAGCGGCCTTTCTGTCACTGACCGTTCCCAGACGGTAGCCCTGTTGCCAACCCTTTTATGTTTGTGGTGTCGCATACGTTGTGTTGACTGTGTTCTTTGAAGGCTATATTTCCTGACTTTAATACCTACTTTTATAGAATAATATCAACACGGACAGTCTGATAATCTACGTTACCGCAAAGAACTGTTACAGCAATTTTATTTTTATATAAATATGACATGAATGCATTTCAAAATTAAGAGATAAGCATGCTAAGATTTTCAATCTGGGACGGTATATGAGTGGTTCTACGATCTGCAATTTCGTTTTACGGCGACGTGGTACCGTCAAAGATTGAAAATTATAATGCTTTTCCATTCACATGCTACACATATAAAAATGAAATCATACAAACACACTTGTGTTTCTATGAAAACTCAAATTCACGGATTCCAGCATTTTGTTAACGTCACCCAATGACGTCGTTTGTATCAACGTTATGTGACGAAACATATTTTTCAGACGGTAAGTCGGGGGTTTTACGGTCGCAACTTTGAGACGTTAGCCAATATAGCAACGTGTTACATACTAGTTGTATTAGAGTATGCGTTTGTTAATACCATCACTAGTGTTGGGAATCAACTGAAAATTCATGATCGATCATCAGAATATCTAAACTACTGATGATCGATCATCATTCGATTAAACATGGCTGCTATAAAAGACAAGTGTAAGCGTTTTTTAGACTCTAATGAAAAAAAGAATCACATTTCAAGTATGTTCTGGTAATAAAGGACCTGATGAAACTGACCATCATATATTTTAAAAAGTAACTTGTGATACCCACAATAAATATGTGATTACTTGTTGCAAACTTATCTCATTTTATTTTCTTGTATATTTTAGTACAAGAGAATGAAATAATAAATACTGATAAAGGTGATCCTTTGAGAGCAACAAACACAGTTCAGAGAATAAAGCAGCAGACTCGGTTTTATTGAGTCTGTTCATGAGAAGTAATGAAAGAAGCAACACTTCTCACGCCCCCTAGCACCGGCTTAAGCGGTATTCTACTTTAAAGCCACCTATATTGGGCTCGTTGGTCCCAAAGGACCAGTAAAAAATAACACTACTGATTCGTAGCACGGGGAGACTTTTTACAGCCGCCACACTGCACTAAACGAACGCTAGTGTGCATGTTAATAAATACTGATAAAGCCATAATTTTCAATAACCGAGTAAAGTCGATCATGAAAAATTGTAATCGATTAATCAGATTTAAGGCATAACTGATCGATGATCGATAAAATTGATTAATCGGAACAACACTAACCATCACATATATATGGATAATTTAAAGAAAAAATGTTTGTGTTCTAAAATAATCTGTTTTTGATATCTTAAACTATGGTATTATAGTTCCATAGGCCTTTTTGGAACCGTATTGGGACATGTTGGCATTTACAGTAGAGGAATGCATTAAGGAATAATTGTTCTATTTTACGGCATTACAAGCCATGACAACAACAGTTAAACCAGGTAGTTAACGGAAAATCCATACTGATGTAGTTTATGCAAACAATATGATTACATTAATGCGTGAATGCTCCATTGAGTAAGCAAGACAATGGCATGGATTATGTTTGTTTTGTCTTATACAATATGGAAAAATCATTAAAACCTCAGCCAATCCGGACATGTCCTATAATGGGTAAGAGATGCGTTAACTTACTTCTCATGTACAAAAGAGAAAGCACCATTGAGAATATAAAAATAAGCGAGTGACGTGAATAATGATGCATTGACACTAGTAAGTAGGTAATAATTGTGTATATAGGTAGATGTTGACATATTCATTAGATGAATGCCTTCTTATATAATGTCATGGCCAACGCTTCTCTCCCCACTCTCTCTCTCTCTCTCTCTCTCTCTCTTCTGTATGTCTGTCTGTCTGTCCGTACATGGCAAGTCAATTGTCCTACAGCAAAATGAGAATAAGGAGAAATCACAGTCGCCAAACGCAATGACACCGTACAGGTCCGCACTGTACCACAAACAAAGAGCAAATTAACAATGAAAAGGACAATACACAACACGAAGGGTGGCAAAGACAGGGTTACCGACATGGAACGGTGAATAGGCAATATGGCCCACTGGTTAGCTTATTAAATCAATTTTAAGTGCACATAACCTAGCTATTATCATGTCTTCAGCGCTCAGTTTGACAAGACTGTCTAAATAAAAGTACTTCCCATCAAAAGGAAATCTCTAACAATAAAGTCCACATCCAGAGAAATTAGGAAACGATACACGTATATGTTATTACAAAGCTATATAAAAACATAATTAGAAATCCTTGCGGAGCACCGCATTGCCTTTGTCTAAATTGCCTATGCCGAACATTGTAACAGTACAAGTTATTTGTCTTTCTTCATGTGACCGGTAAAACTCAAAAGAAGCATATTCCGGTTTAAGAATATGGTGTGTGCGCAAAACAAAATTAGACAAAATGATAGCTCCCGTATGAAGTGAAGCAACATGCAACGCTCACACTTCGTTATGTTCTGACTGTATCTGGATTAATGTGACTTCAAACGAGCAAGCGGGTGATCGTATTTCTCAAGATCACTTGCATATTGAATCAATATACCCTCAATTTTAATTTTTAAAATCATTGTATAGCCGTATGTAATGTTCTGTTTAAATAATGTGATAAATATGCAATTAGATAACTTAAGTATTGCCTTATTTCTGACGTCAGTCTCAGTATATGAATGTATACACTGTTAATTGACTTGGTAATATTTATTTATTTTATGCTATTGTTAAAATGTTAATACTGTTGTTGCAAAAACATATACTATTAAAGATTTTTAAAAATTATTTGTATATTGTTTATATTTAATCAGTCTTAATCAACGTATTGCAAATACTACAGCTTTAGAAAAAATCATCATCTTTCTGGACATATTTTATTCTGTTTGTACCAGTGTTTTGGTCATGTTATGATATACTGTGAATATTATATTCTATTCTGTTTGAGAACCATATATTAGACTGGCTTGTAGCCAAATATGTTATCCTCCTCTTCACTACGTGATCCCAGTATCAACTTGCATACCCCATCCAACCCCTTCTCAAGAAGGGAAAACGGGGTGGGTTGGGGTGTGAAATAAAACCTTAATTTCGGCTTTAAAAGTTTCCATATTGTAAAGTTAAAACATTTAATAGGTAATTTTAAACACTTTTTTAAACGTTTTAAAATTGTATCGCAGTTTTCCAGTAAAAAATGTTTCTAAACGTGTTATATTGCCGAAATGTCCGCTATAAACTCCTACTAATATAAGCTTTGTCATAGCTTAATGGAATTAAGGCGGGACCACGTAATAATTGTTACTATTATTACTCAATGACGTAATATTAAATGTAATGTAAAGAGTATAAAGGCTTAAGAAACAAAACACGCTTGAATGGTACAAATGCATCACTAAAACAGATAATAGAGATAGCAATAGTTTATACAGGTATCATTTTAAAAATGTTCACAGTAAAATATGAGATGTTGGGCCGTAATCGACCTCTGGAACACAGTTGTCACATTCATAAAAACGCATACATGTGCGTAAAAAGGAATGTTATTCGAATTATAGAAACTATAAAATGCCACGTAAATAGTGTATGTATGTGTTTGTGGTAAACAGATGATAACTAGAAAAAAAAAACATAACCGTGAACTTGTTTAATTGATGTGGTTCAATAATCTGTTGATTAAATTAATAACTTTCAAATGGAAAACATTAATGGTTGCGGTATTGTGTAAATGCTAACACATTGCGTGCATGTTTAAACATTTACAACATCGGCGACATCCTATGAAAGACATGTTAATACAGTTGAACGCAGATTAAAACATTATACAGATCAATAAAAATCAACACAAATTTTACTAAAAAATAAAATCAGCAACAAAAGAACAAGGTGTCTTACCGATATATGCAAAGTATAAAATTCCAACGGAATAACAGAGTTTTATATTAGATTCCATGTTTGTTTTGCGAGCATTTGCCAGTTAAGTGAATTCCAATAAAGTGAACAGGCAGAGTGGAACACTTTTCCTGACCATGTTTTCCGCGAGGACCGTTACTACGCATAGTGCAGGTTATATATTCCATGTCGTGAACAAACTCATAAAGGAACCTGCTTGTTCCATACATTTATATGTCGTCATTGGTGGTTTGATTAGTGTACGTTTGCGTAGTAATCCAATGTTCGTGAGATCGATACCAGACGGGATCTCTTTTGATTTTTGTTGTTATATCTTTCCCATTCTCAAACACGCAAGCTTTGGTGAAATTAATGACTACACAGCACATTCATTAGTGAGCCTTAACTTGCAAATATCATATTATCCGTTAACCTTAGAGTACACTTTTATCATGTCGATCTGTATAATTTTGCCGAGAAACAGGGTGCCTGAGATAAAATCATATCTCCGCAGTTACTTTCCTATCCCGTCAGGTACACCCCTTTTGATGACGTCAGCACCTCTTTTGATGACGTCAGTGTATATTTGATGACGTCTGGGTATTTTTGAACGGGGAAAAAATGATTTTAAACGATCAACATGATAAATAGAATATCATGTTAGTGCCTGGTCGTATCCAGGTTATCAAGTTCGTCACGAAAAAAATGAAGCCCTCGGCACAGCCTCAGGATTCAGTGTCTCAGCCTCACCTGATAAAGTGGATATGAACAGGCACTAACATGATATTCTCTATGTACTTAAAAAAGAAGAAGTCGAGCTGGAAATGTTGCATTCACAGAACGAAATCAAGCAAAAACACCCATTCAAAACTAAAACTATTGCATGGAAAAATATTGTCCTTGCATATCGGATAAGGGTATCCGTGTTTTACATTGGGTAGGGATGGAAAGTGGGTAAAGATAAAAGTCACGCGCATCAATAATGACGTCAATAATAGTACGACGTCATCGTGTGAAAAAAACAACATGTAAAACGTTATTTCGACGTCAACGCACAAAATATCAATGATATATGCAAGAAAAAGAATCAATCATGAGTATCCGGTTCCCCCAGTATAATTGTTTAAATCGGAACCGGGCTAGAGCCTCGGTTTCGATAAAAACAATTATAACTCGGGATGGAATTCCCCATCTTTAGTGGATACCCATGAACGATAACCTAGAAGTACTTGACAGTAGAATAAAGAGCGGTGTAGACATGGTTACCGGCTTGGAAATGTCAGCACGCAATTAGTTCTACAGGTTCTACAGGTTACCTCACATCGATTGTATTTGTACACAACCCCGCTATTATCCGGTCGTCAACGTTTTAGCGTTTAACTTTCCAACAATCTTACTCAAATAGAAATGCCAGGTGTCTTTAAATGTGATCAATCAGAAGCTATATCTATAATTATATGATCCCCATTCTTTGTAATGTTTCACAATTTACTATTAAAATGAAAACATTGTCCGTGTTATTGATGTTTTAAATGCATGTTTTGGATGGTCGCCTTCTGTGAATGTTACACACCTTGTTCGACTGTTACATTTAATGTAAACATTGTCTTAAGCCAGTGCTAGGGGGACATGAGAGGTGTCATGGACAGACTATAAATTAAAACGGGTCTGCTTCTTTTCTCTCTTATTTTTGTTCTTTGCTTCCAGCTGATTCGTACTTTCAATATTTATTCATACAATGGCCAGATCGAGGACCACAAACGAATGATCTCACGTTTGTACTTATTTAATATGTAAAACACTCTTCTAAATGGAGCATCTCCAAACATCATTTAGTGTTCGCTCACAAAACCAAATGGAGAAAAATAAAGCAAACTGTATTCATTTTAAATATGAAGCTTTTTGTAGATAAAGCACTATATATATATGTATTGTATGAGTAAATTGATTTAAAATAAAAACTATCACGGATGACACTTCGTTTGCTATGCATATATGTTCTTGAAATAAAACCAACTTAATCGTTTGAATAGAACACTATATTGAATATCTTCTTTAGTAAAAATGTCAAGGGGTCAATGCATCACTATTGTATCTTGTTCTTTATTTAACTTTTAACCCCCTACATATCTATAATCGACAGTTCTTTCTTTAAATTAAGACCATTTATGTGACAAAGGGGTGTTTTGCGAGTTGCTCGCAGGCTGATCTGGGTTTACAATGGACGCAAACGCTGTTATAGTCGTGCTTAGCGAGTTAAGGGTTGAATATATTGCAATAATTTCGCGTTAATGATGTGATAGTCTAGCAGCCCTTTTGCAACGGATTGTTCCAAGGCGGAATCCCGATCGTCAAGCCATTTATTGTTTAAGGTGTCGCATAATTCGCTTCTATTTTTCGTTGTAAATTAGTTTTTGTTTTGTATGCGCGTTTTTAGTTGATTGTTCGATATTTATATCTATTTTTGTTTTTCAGTGATAGTTTATTTGCTAAGTTATCATCTTTTATCCGAATCTTGAAGTAAAACATTTTAAACAATGAATATTATATACAATACATATATGGACACTATTCATGTTACGCTATAACTTTGGTTCATTATAGTTACATCAGAAGATCGCTCACATGCCAGATTATCGGAACCAATCATATTGCAGATCGTGGCATTCGTTATACCGCAACAAACCAACTGTGACTTTAAATCAGTCGGTTAGAGCGTCGTCTACTAAGTGTCTACTGAATCGAATGTTCAGGGTTCGAGCCTTATATAAGGCAAATATTTTAAACCATACAATGTTAAGATATTTCACAAAATATTATACGAAACTACGACGGAATAAATCTGACTGGTTCCCACAATTTGGCATTTGAGCACTGCGTTTACGACGCGAGCTGTTGTGTAGATATTTAACATGCTAATGATAAAGACACATTTCCAGTAGAAGTACCTAAGAAGCAAAGGGCACCAGAACTACAGCACAATATATTGAATAAAAAGAAAAGTCGCATGATAAATATAATACAGAGGACATGCCTTAAACATGCGGCATAAACAATCAAATGCACAATAAGCCAGACATACCCACATAACATAGTCAGACGGTCCACTTTGTCCACTTAGTACTTAAATCTTAACCCGCTACATATATATAATGGACTGCTATTTCTTTGAATTAAGACCATTCCATTTATGTGACAAAGGGCTGACAAGTTATTTGCAGGCTGATCTGGGTTTGCAATGGACGCAAAGGCTATTATAGTCGTGCTTAGCGGGTTAAGGGTTAATATGATGAATGGAATATACATCTTGTACATACAGTCTTCCGTGAAAAAAAGAATAACATATGAGGAAAGCGTAAACTTTCAATAATACAGAAACGCAAACCCAAGCAAAAACTGTGTTTATATAACCAATAGAAAACTAGCATCATACGAAATATATTAAAGAAAACTCTAGCGTTTGAAAGTTTGTCTAATATAACCTCGCAATATTTCTTGTTAATAAAGGCAGGATTCATTAGTCCTCGATTTAACTCATATTGATCTAATTTCAATTGCGCAACAGCATTTTCTTCTATTTGATTGGGACATGGGGGAAACACATTTCAGTTGTTCAGAGCTGACATAACCTCACATGTCTGCGATATTGCAGCGTGGAATCTTAATTGGAGTGGTCAATAACAAATGTGTCAATGTTTTCCTAGTAAAATATGCGCAGTACAACCATCGATTTCATTTTGTTTAAACAATGAAAGGACCTTTAAACAATATTGTTTGTTTCGTTCTAATCCTAGTAATAGACTATGTTCTGTATCAAAATATACAATTATGTTGTAACTGATTTTGAAATAAAATGGGTTTAAAGATGAATGGCCATCCTTTTTGAGTATTATCAATTAACACATTTAACTCCTAAACATCATATGAACATTTCTTGATAAAACCGGAGAGAAACATAATTATATTTAAAATCGCTACTAAATTGTATGTAAAAATAAGTATTATTTGCATGACGTAGATACTATTTTTACCACTGCTTGACGGAAATGAGGTAAATCTGAATTGTATAGCTGCACATCTATTGCAAGATAACTGATAAATAAATTTATTGTGTATTATAAGAATCTTTTATGGCTATCCGGTTCAGATAGGGAATTCCAACCCGAGGTATAAGCGTTTTTATCGGAACCGAGGCTCTGCCGAGTTTCTGATTAAAACACTTATACCGAGGGAAACATTGACAGAATGCGCAATTATTGTCAATGCCAAACTTTAAATTTGTTCAAAGCAATACATTTGTATAATTAAATAAGTTATTTTTAATATATGGAAGGTAAGTCTTAAACTTCGCTTAGAAAATAATAAAATAACATTGTTTTTGGAAAATCACATTCTTATCGAGCATTTCTAATATCTTCAAACTATTATATCAATGTTCATATGTTTAATCTATGTCCCTAAAAAAAGTCGTGCTAAGTATTTTTTGTTCAGTATATAAAAGGCGTCCGTTGGGAACAACAAACACTTTGTATGTATGATTGGTGCTTTACGTCATTTTCAATACATGTAAGGTTATATATGATAACGGCCGATTTTGGTGGTGGAGGCAGACCACCAACTTTTCCTAGTTATAACCAGTACCGTACACCTTCCGCCATCCGTAAGAATCGACACTTACTCACAAACAAGTCGAGCTCCAAATGGGATTCGAACCCGAAGAGTTTAGAGGCGAGAAGGTTTACAACGCAACGTCGTTAACCCCTCGTCAACAACACAAACAAGAGAGAACGTTAACCTCTCGGCAACAAACAAAAACAAGATAGAACGTTAACCCCTCGGCTAACAAACTCAAACAAGAGAGAACGTTAACCCCTCGACAACAAACACAAACAAAAGAGAACGTTAACCCCCCGGCAACAACACAAACAAGAGAGAACGTTAACCCCTCTGTAACAACACAAAAAAAGAGAGAACGTTAACCCCTCGGCAATAACACAAACAAGAGAGAACGTTTTACCCCTCGGCAACAAACACAAACAAGAGAGAACGCTTACCCCTCGGCAGCAAACACAAACAAGAGAGAACGTTAACCCCTCGGCAACAACACAAACATGAGAGAACATTAACCCCTCGGCAAGAAACACAAACAAGAGAGAACGTTAACCCCTCGGCAACAAATGCAAACAAAAGAGACCTCAACTCAACTACACATTCTGAATTAAAGCAGTAAATACTGATTAAATAATTAGATTCGTCGATTGATTCGTGTTTTGTTAAATTGATATGTTTTCTTTTATGTAAGGTATGTCTTTATTAGAAATACCGATATTAACTTCATAGACGAAACAAATAATTCGTTATTGACCTACAATGGCTGCCAATAATATCCAATAAAGATAAGATCAACACAAACAAGTTTATAGCTAACACGTTGTATGATTAATTGATGTGCTGTGTTTGGTCAAAAGAGTAATAGTGCGATTACAAAACCTCGTAGTCAATAACGTTGTGCGCAAATTATTGTCACCAGCCAATGTTGAGTGCTATGTAATGAATATACGTTTTTCAATAAAAAAATGTTATAACGCGCCTCTCTTGGTGAAGTTAGCATGCTGTTAAGTTTGTAAGATGATACTTCAATGCTCTAACGTGGTATCTGTACACAAAATGTGCCGTTTAAAAGAATAACGTGCACAGCGAATTACGTTCAATAAGAATGCAAACATGCCTACGGGTTAATGGGACACAATGCAACCTTGAAGCGTTTATCGGGAGTCTTTAGAGCTTCATTTTGACTTTAGGCCTCCTTGCATATGATTAAAAACATTTTGATTTTTCAATTGTTCTTCGTTCTTCTACCATAGCTATGAATATAATATTGATTCAAGGTAGTCAGCAGTTTGTAGTATGCAAACAAATTTGCTTTGAAGTATTCATACAATTATAATTAATGATTGGAAAAAAATGCAACTTAATATGTAGAAAAACTAACGGGACACCGCGAGTTTTACAAACAATCAAGATTTTCGAGTTTAAATAGTTTCAATTAGCTATCCCTTATGTATTACATTTAAAATGTCTTAGCCATAGTTTGAACTTTGGAAAGCCGTAGCGAACCAGTAGATTATCATAAACAGAATTTTAAACGAGTTTCAATTCCATAGTTATGCAACGTAGTATAAAATATTTTATTTGTAATTCATAACGAGTTTCGTCAATATTGTATGAATGTGGATGAGTTTAAGACCGTTTATATCAAATGACTTTACAGTCAAATGCGTACAAATTACAATTGAAATAAACGTTACACTAACTTTAAAGTCAAAATGTTATATAACGTTATTTATCACATAACATGCGGTTTGGGGTTGTAATAACACCATTCAATATGTTCGATATTCCACTAGTGTTATAACATAACGTTAATGACGTCATGGACGTCACGTTAATGTACGTTTTCTGACGTAATGTGACTTTATAAGTTATGTAATAAATAGAAACTAACATTCGTTGTCATTCAATATTGGATTTATTCAACTCGTTAGCAAAAATGATATAATGCTCGGCAAGAGCCTCGCATTATATCATTTTGCCAACTCGTTTAATAAATTATGAGTACTCATGTAAGATCCTCTATAAGCTATGTCTTTAGTGCCAAACACTCATGTAACGTCAACGTCATTTCACAAACAACGTTATGTATCATCTTTGTTTGAATAGTGTTTTACGTCATTTTAGAACATGTAAGGCCATATATGACGTCGATTAGTTTTGTGGTAGAGGCAGACCACCCCATTTTTCCTGGGTAGAACCAGTACTGTATACCTCCCGCCCTATGTAAGAATCGACACTTTCTCACTTGACAAAATCGCGCACCAAGAAAAATTCGAACCCGCAGCGGTGAGATGTGAGAAGGTTTCATGATGTCTTACGACTCATCAATACATAATAGTTTCTTAAATATTACGTGGTACGATTGTTAACTTCCATACCCAATTCAACCCCTTCTCCAAGAAGCGAAAACGGGGTTGGCTGGGGTATGAAATAAAATCAAAATGTTGGCTTACAAAGTTTACATTTTTAATATCATTTAAACAGGTTATCGCATATTTTCAGTAAACTATTTAAAAAAAATGTTAACGTGTTTTATTGCCAAACTATCCGTTATAAAATCCTGTTAATATAAGCTTTCCAATCAGTTAAGGGAATTAAGATGGGACCACGTAATGAATCCCGCCCAAGAGAAAGGGTGGTGGGGACATAGGAATTCAGGAATCTGCCCTGCTCTTGCTATCGAATAGATTCCTATGCTTAAAGTGCTCGGAGAATAGAATCCAATGAACGAGAACGAATCCGCATCAAAACTTTGTGTCATCGGTGAGGATTGAAACCGCATCCACATGACCACGCCAGTCCGTAGCATCAAAGTATTTATGTTCTCTGTAAAAACTATGATTTGTCACAGGCATATAGTATCAATTATTTAATACTATTAAGTGTTGGTAAATAATAAGTTTATGACTTAGATTCGGATGTATTTATAATAAATAAAACAATTTCAGTCAACAAAATGTTCGATGCAGATTTAATGCACTGTATGCACCACCAATCAAAATCGTTCCAGGTTGTATTACATACATGTACATAAAATAGAATATAAAATGGGTGTTCAACACGGCTAACAATGGAAATTAGGTTATACGATGTTTTACCATATGGCTAAGGCTTTGATGTTATAAACGTTTTGGAAACTCATTAATAATTTACTTTTTGGTTATTGCAGGCAAGCAGGCAGGCAGAACTGATAAATTATCCATGATAAAGTTATTAGTAGTCGAAACTTCCCGTGTGTGTTCTAGGGATTGTTCAGACGGAATTATGTATTACCCGTATATTTGCCACACAGGAGTGCCATATGATTCCTAAATGTTTCTCATATTTATGGAAAGGAAGCCTGCAACACTTCTCCCTTGTTTGTGTTTGTTGCTTCTATGCAATCGCCTTTTCAATACTTCATTCACACTAGTGTTTGTTTAGTGTTGTTAGACTACAGATCAATAGTGTTATTACTTACTGATCGTCTGGGAACCTGAAGCCCAATCTACGTGGCTTTAAAGTTCTCCGGCCAAGTTTTGTTTCATTAACATGTTTCTGTTTATTTAAATCAAAATCAATACACATGAAGAGATATTTACAATTCACACATTACAATATATGTGAAAAGCGAGAATAAGAGTTTATTTGATGACGTAGAAAACTTTGAACTGGAAAATTAATCCACAGGTAAAGGTATGTATCAATTATCTGGCAACTCGGTCATTTTCAATAACAAGAAATATAAACCTTCAGTGGTTCACTTCACGGATAAACCATAATATTCTAGCAGGAAACCATTTCCGTGTTCGAGGGTGTGAAGACGCTAAGATTGAAACTTCTTGTCTCTCATACGATGCAGGTTAGAATCCCAGTGAGAGCCCGACTTGTGAGAAACTTTCGATTCTCACGGATGGCGGGATGTATACGGTACTGGTTTTACCCGGAAATAAAGGGGTGTTCTGCCTGCACCACTAAAAGTCAACCGTCGTAAATAGCCTCAAATGTATGATAAAACGACGTTAAACACCAAACAAAAATCTAGCAACAAGGCCGCTGGTACATCATTGGACGCAGAGAATAAAAGGACATTCGGTGTTGGAGACTGACAATAAAAGTCACGCGATCTAAAAAAAAAAGAGGTTTGTACTGATATATAGTCTGTGATGATGTAACTAGAGGTGTCAATTAATCAATCGCATAAGATTTAACGCGGATTTGCAAAAAATGTTAACGGAAGCGTAATGTTATTTCTGTAAATAATAATTTATTTTAGATAACTTCGTTTGGATGGGAATAGTTTAGTGAATTTAACCGAGCAGGTAATATATAATCTGTGCATATCATTACCTGATTATCTTGTTTATAGTACGCCCTGAAATCCGTGTGTCATGCGGTACATCATAAATAGTATGATGAACGGTGAAAGTGAAATAGTTAGTAGCAGCCTTATATTTAATGATAATATGTATGGACCGAAAGTTGTACACTGGAAGCAACAATGACTCCTACAAACATATGAGACAAATAGCGACACAATTAACGATCCCTCTGCTGCAGTCAACGACTCCGAAAGCAATTCCGATAGACAGACGGATTGATAGATGCAAGTTGAGTAAGACATACATGGTTCCCATGTTGCTTTAAGACATAAACTATATCAGAAGATACGTACGTTTACGCATAAAAGGGACTATATTAGACAGATAGAAATTAAGCACGACTTTTGTTGTTCTTGTGTTTTCTTATGTAGACAGGATCCATTAAAATTAGAATATGTTGATCGATAAGTTCATAAAGTACAAGACTTTTACAGTATATCTGTAGTTTATCTGTCTCCGAAACACTTCTTCCGACAACTGTATACATTTTGTGTTTCATAATTACCCTTCTATCACGGTATGCTCTTAAGTGCTGTATCACGATCGATGGATGATGTTCCGAAATTTATTGTTCGTTTATGGTCGGCATGATGTTTCATTAAGTATTTGGAGAGAAATAAGGCGAGTTTTATTCAAATTGGGATAGTGTTGCTTAAACCTTGTGGTAGAGGAAGACATACATTATCGTATTGTGCAAAGAAATCAATTTGTTATAAAGGGACTGGAGCCGATTTGGAGCTCGCTGAGCTCGATTATGTATTTACAGATATCGGTGGTACATTCTTAAATAAATTTATTTTCTTACTTTAATTTCAAATAGGTGGTTCCACTACTCCAGCCTTTAACGGTTCTGAGTATTGTTTAATCACCGTTAGGATATGCTGCCTGCTTTTTAATTTAGTCTTTTGACTGTAACCTGTGATACGCAGGCTTCATAACGTGTGCTTCCAACTAAATTCCATTTCGCTTATATTTCGCAAATTGTTTTTTCTCGTTTAGGGCAAAACTTTTTGTTAGTAGCTGGGACCATATGCCGCTGGCCATGTAATGGTGTAAAAATACCTCATTGAAGGTTCCAGTTTCTCTGTCATTATGCATACCAAATTCGGGTTGGCTCAAATTTCTGTAGTATTGACAATTTAAATATTGAGTTATGCTCAACCTGGGGCTAGAGGGTGTGAACGGTAGCAAGAACTTCTAATCAAACCGAGACTGCAATATGTTTTGTATTTATTGTGATCGGCGGTTTCCAAATTTCTTTTATGCACGTTTTGGATGTCATTTTATGAACCATTTGTTATGTACTCACCAATCAGTTTCAATTTTAAAATGCTGTAGTAAATCCATAATTATTCCTATGTCACCGCTTAGCAAATCGAATAATTATGTTTCCATAAATAAATGCAATACATAATTGCCCTGCATCATTGTCGAACATTTTGAGATATAAAAATATGTCAATATTAAATTAATGCTCAAGTTGTATACATTAAATCTCGCCTTGTGGTCAAGTTTATCTGACCAGATA
>JAWPHD010015215.1:0-56471 GCA_037043455.1 Cyrtodaria siliqua | reverse complement strand
CGTTAAAGACAACCAATTTAATGTCAAAAGGATCACGATTTCTCAAAAGTAATCCCTCCTTTTGCGATGGAAATGGGCATTATAAGTAGGTGAAAACTACCCATTTCTATTCGATTTTGTGATTATATGTATAAGAAGCGTATTAATATGTTTTACTGGATCACTGATGAACATTTTCGAAATGTTGACTCTATGCTTACACTTTGTGAGCAATGAAAACAGCCGATCAATAAAAAAGCTGTACCCTTGACCTGTTTAGTAAACAAACAAGAACTTTCTTACATGTCTCAAGTTGTGACCCCACGTTTTCTGGTGATTTTTCAAGTGGAAAAAAATAGTTTTTTATATAAACATTACACTGCTGCATTATCCATACTTGAGTTGAATTTGCAGCAAATCATTAATATGTGACACTTTAACATTGGTGTCTACGGGGAAAGTAATTAGTGCTTTCACACTACTTACATTCTATATATAAGAATCCAGCCCATATTTACGGACGTAGAAGAAAACCACTTGTTTTTTAATCAAATATTTCATTATTTGGAGAATACATAGCTAAAAGAGTAAAATACACAAAACATAACACTATTATTTATTGTGTTCGTATTTATTGAAGCATTCACAGATATATAAGATTCAAATTAAATTGCAATATAAACTTTGTAATATATCAATCAATTAACATGGTTTAATACAACACAATTTCTAATTGTATTCGTACTTAATTAGAAAATTACAAGACTATTATAGTTTACATAATTTAAAACATGAATATATTTGTTCACGGTATTAATTTTTTTAAAAAATAAATAAATATATGTATATCTATTTTTGCTTTAAACATCCATTGAACCTAATTACAACTGTCAGTTGACGAATTATTTTCCTGCAAATCTATTTTCAAATGACCATTACCATACATCACATACTTATTTTGTTTTAAGAACGTCTAACTTTAATATTTGCTGACCAGAATTAGAATATTTGTATTATTTGTCCCATCTATTTACATGGTCCGCAAAATACCAGTCCGCATGTTATACCATACTTGTCCGCAGTCCGCTAGTCCGCAGTCCGCGCGTATCAGTCCAGATTATATACCTACCCTCAAATAATGTCTACGAATTACTACAATATTAGTAAATAACATCAGTGCAGAGCAGCGAAAACAATCTTTGCATTGCAAAACCCCGTACAGTACATGGACAAGACTCCGTACACAAATCAGCATTTTTTTATATGAATTAGTTACGCTGGGCACATTTTGTTTCGATTCATATCTCGGCCAATTTCGGATGAATGATGCTGAAATTTTGAACATGCACGTATATTGGAAAAACAAATAAATCTGCCAATTCAAAATTTTCATTAACTTCAAAATTAATGAGATATTTATTGCTGAAGTGTATTTTGGGCGAATTTCAGCACCGGCAATTGTTTTTCTTTGATCCGAAGTGTAGCATTTAAAGTAATATGTCAACAATGTACGGTAATATTTGAACGGGGAAATGTTTCCGCAACATATAGCAATACTGATCATTCATATAAATGAACAAGAATAGGAGAAAAACGTGGTTAACCTACCTTTGCTGTTGTTATCCGCACGTTTTCTACAACATGGCTGACCAAAACTCCGTACTAGTGAACGGGGTCTTGACCAAGATCCGGTGTACGGATCCCTACAGTGATACCTGTCAGAAGCCAGCTGACCAATGGTGTCTCTTCCGTATGCATTGCAGAGATTGATTACAAAATACAGTAGTGTTTGTGGGAACTTGGGTCTATGCCAGTCTGATTGTACCACAAACATGGATTGTTTCATGTAGAACAACTTTGCCTATATATAAGTTTAACATTAGATGTGCAGTTTAGTTCAAATTTGGAGGATCTGTTGAAATTGGGTTTCTTCATAAGAAACATGAAATGTTAAGTAATTTTAAGCAATTAATAATTTCATATCTAAATAATGTGGGTGTAGCTAAGAGCAAAAGTCGGAACTATGTATTACGTAATGTTTTAAATTGTATACTACAAAGGCCATACAGAAAACCTGCCCATGTTTATGTCGATGGACAAATAAAGAGAAGACCAATAAGTACAACATATAAACATTGGTTGAAAGATAAAGATTATGGCATGACTATTTACAACAGTTTCAAATTGTATACATGTGAAATATATGTAGCGATGACACCTCAGTCTGTACATTAGGTAGGTATTAAACCAAATATATGTAGCGATGACACCTCAGTCTGTACATTAGGTAGGTATTAAACCAAATATATGTAGCGATGACACCTCAGTCTGTACATTAGATAAGTATAACCAAATCAAATATTAAAGCAAATGAAAACAAATCAAATATTTAAATAAAATCAGTTATTCTGATTGCCACAGTTTGTATTCTTACTGAAGGCAGACAATTATACATGTGTCACTTGGCCAAAGTCATTATTATCAGGGCTCCACAATTTTCAATCATACTAAAGGCAGACAATTATACATGTACCATGTGGCCAGTCATTATTATCAGGGCTTCCCACAATTTTCATTTATACTGAAGGCAGACAATTATAAATGTTCCACTGCTTGGCTACAGTTAGGAATATCAGGGCTGACACACAAAAAGGAATATCAGGGCTGCCACACTTTTCAGTTATACCTAAGACAGACAGTTTTACATACATCCAGTATTATCAGGGCTGCCACGATTTTCAGTTGTACTGAAGGCAGACAATTATACATGTGCCACTTGGCTACAATCAAGAATATCAGGGCTGTCACAATTTTCAATTATACTGAAGGCATACAGTTATACATGTGCCACCTGGCTACAGTCAGTATTGTCAGGGCTGCCACAATTTTCAATTATACTAAAGGTATACAGTTATACATGTGCCACCTGGCTACAGTCAGTATTGTCTGGGCTTCCACTATGTTCAATCATTCAGAAGGTAGACACTTGGTTACATCCAGCAATATGAATCAACAGTCACAACAATGTTCGAAAGATAAAAATGTACAGCATAAATGTTTACAAATGTTTCACACTGTATAAATGTGAAATATATCCAGAGATGACACTTCAGTCTGTACAATAGTAAGATATTAAACATTGTCAAGTATGAAAATCAATCACGATCTTATGAAGCAAGACGGGACTTATAACACTATACTCAAAACTTAAAAATCGAAATAGCAATCATGACTGAGCTTCTCTAGGGCCTCTTTTATATGATTCCAAAATAATGTTTCTGCTGTTTTCGGCAATCAGATGCACTCGAGTTATTGCGATTGAACTACTGACGTCATAATGTTCTGCATAGGACCTTGGTAGTTCAATCTCAGTATCTCGATTACATAAGATTGCCGAAAACAACAGAAACATAATTTTGGAATGTAAACTGGATATCCAGACTATTTACGAGTAGATTTAAATTGAACTTTTGTGACTTTTGACTTTGATATCTCGGCGAGTTGACAAGGGATCGTAGAAAAAAATTCTGCACACGATAGTGTATGGTGTTTGTTTAATTGAGATCGTTTTGAACGTCTGCTTGACTTTTGAAAAAGAACACTAACATTTCCCGTTCCTGTCCTTTATAGACAATTATAATAATAGAAGTTAATAATCAAACGATGTAATTTCCTGCAGTGTATACTTTGGATTTCTTTACATTTATAAATATTTGTAAGGAAACATCTTTACATTTATAAATATTTGTAAGGAAACATCTTTGTATTTCTAAAGTAATTCATATTTAGCTTCCATGGGTCATTCAGGTACCAACATGTTTTTAATGTGCTTAAAATTGAATATTATTTGAATGCCCTACTGTCTGGATTCTTCCATCACGTGCATCTATTTCATGACAAAAACACAATAACTGTTTACATTGCATCCATTGTTATACAGTAAAACTCACTTCTAGTGAACTCAATATAGTGAATACTTGTTTATAGCAAAGTTTGTTCTAATTCCTTGGCTCATTTTAAATCAAACAATCTGACATGATTCTTGTCATCCATTGTGACCATCAGTCTGGAGTTTATTTGATCATAACCGACTGACAGTGGGTATGACAAACCATCAGATTGTGTAACTACCTCCCCCAGTACCTCACCCTCACTACTGACCTGTAGTACATTGTGTGACATGTACCCACAGACCAGGACATTGTCATCTTGATCCACACATACACCTCGTGCAAAGTTCAGTCTAGGATCCGTGACTGTCCAGAGTACTCTCCCTTGTTTATCCAGACAGATCAGACCTTTGTCACCATCAGCCACATAGAATCTGCCTCCATTACCACTCACTGCCATATGATAGGTACGGGAGAATATCTCTTGTCCAGACTGGTCAGTATGGTAGGTACGGAGAGGAGCCCCAGTCAGGGTGTGTACATGTACAGTGTTACCTGTATCAGAGACATACAGCTCCCCGTTACTGTAGGCAACACCATAACACTGATGATCAAGCTCTATAGACCGTGATGGCCGCATCTTCTGCACAGACACAAACTTTATGGTGTTGGTACCATGCTGAGCTACTGCTGCTTCATTGGCACTAATCATACATACTCCACCAGCACCATCAGACAGGTGACACTGACTGATCACCTTGTAGGAGGAATCTAGCTGTTTTAGTTTGTAATTATTACAATCAGTGATTAGAGTCCCCCCATTAGGAATGTGACATGATCCTACTATACGACATATATCATTGTCTTTTTTTATTTTAATGTTGACATCTCTTCCACCAGATGCTTTATACAGACGACACGTGTTGGTGTTCCTCCTCTGAACCTGCCCCACATTGGGATTACCCAATTTGATTCTGCCACAGACTTTCCCCACCTCAGGATTGCCTGAGTTGATTCTGCCCTGGACTTGATATGCCACTGGATTTGGTTGATTTCTTGAATTCATTCTGACCTTGACCTGACTGTCTTCAGTAGAGGAATGTTGATCAGACTCATCTGGGAATTTGCCAAGAGATTTCAGATTGCTGAGATATGCCTCGATGCTTTTATCAATGGTGAACTGGGTTGTCTCTTTTCTTCTCCCTTCTGACACCGCCATTTCAATCCTTACTTTTTTGGCATTAGTTGCGATTTGTTTACCTTTTTTAACATTGACAAATACTTGAGGTTCATTAGTTTTGTCTGTCTCAAACTTCTTGATCAGTGATTCCATTGCAGCAATGATGTCATCACATGCATCAATATCCTCCTGCATTCTAGTATTCAGATTCTTGCATCGTTTGTCTACGTCATCAGTTGCTGACTTCTCCAGTTTGTCAAGGATACTGTTCATCTTTTTCCGAAATTCTTTGATAGTGCTCAGTGCATCACTTTTCTCCTTGCTGATTCTTGATCGGTCTTTCTGGCAGGATGACTTCATTATGGCCATTTCTTTCTTGGCCTTCTCAAGGTCCGTCTTGACTTTCTGGATTTCTGAACTTTTCTTGATTCCCTTTGCAATCAAAGGAATGAAATCCACATCTTGACAAGACCTGGGAATAAAATAGCTTTATTCATAATGTTTAATTAAAACTAAATGTATACCTCAGTCAGGCACTAATTGTAGAGGTTGGGTGGGGTCCTGTGTGTGTGCTCCCACCCACTTAAATCGGCAAAATCATGAAAATATATGGGTTTTGCTCTTTGTAACAAATTAAATTAATAGCTACATTGTATAATATAGTCTATCTAGTTGGTCCAAATAAAGGGTGTAAAATAGCCCAGGGGTTCCATGTTTTTGGACATGAAATGGGCCCGGGGTCCCATGTAGTTCATAGGTGTAAAGTGATCCCGGGGTCCCATGTAGTCATCTAGATTTAAAATGTTGCCAGGTCCCATGTAGCACTTGGGAATAAAATGGCCTGGGGTTACTTGTAGTCACCTGGGTATGAAATGGCCTAGAGTTGCCATGTAATTGCCAGAGAAGAACATGACGCTAGTGTCCAATGTATTCACCTGGGTATAAAACAGCCCCTGTATCCCATGTCTCTTGGTTATTAAATTGCCAATTGTCCCATGTAGTCTGATGGGTTTAAAATAGCTCTAGAGTCCGATAAAATCCCTTGGTTATAAAATGACCCCAGGTCCCGTGTATTTCCCTGGGTATAAAACGACCCCGAGGTCATATGTAGTCCTGGGTATTAAATGACCCTGAGGTCCCATGTAGTTGCCTGGGTATAAAATGGTCCTGAGGTCCCATGTATTCCCCTGGGTATAAAATGACCCCAGGTCCCATGTATTCCCCTGGGTATATAATGGCCCTAAGGTCCCATGTAGTTGCCTGGGTATAAAACGACCCCGAGGTCATGTAGTCCTGGGTATAAAATTACCCCAGGTCCCATGTATTCCTCTGGTTATAAAATGGCCCTGAGGTCCCATGTAGTTGCCTGGGTATAAAATGGTCCTGAGGTACCATGTATTCCCCTGGGTATAAAATGACCCCAGGTCCCATGTATTCCCCTGGGTATAAAATGACCCTGAGGTCCCATGTAGTTGCCTGGGTATAAAATTGCCTGGTCCCATGTAGTTCATTCGGTATAAAATGGCCACATGGGTCCCATGCTGTCCCTTGGGTATAAAATGGGCCTGAGGATCCATATTTTTGACTAAATAAAATGACTCCAGGTCCCATGTAGTCTTCTGGTTATAAAATGGCCACATGTCCCATGTATTCCCCTAGATATAAAATGGCCCCGGGGTCGCATGTAGTCATATATAAAATAGTACTGAGCTTCCATGTAGTCCTGGGTATAAAATGACCCTGAGCTCCCATGTAGTCCCCTGGGTATAAAATGGCCCTGAGGTTCCATGCAGGCCCTGGGTATAAAATTGCCTGTGGTCCCATGTAGTCCCCTGGGTATAAAATGGCCCTGCAGTCCCAAGCAGTCCCCGGGTATAAAAATGGCATGGGGTCCCATGTAGTCCACTGGGTATAAAATGGCCCTGAGGTCCCATGTAGTCCTGGGTATAAAATGGCCCTGAGCTCCCATGTAGTCCACTGGGTATCAAACTGCATAGGGTCCCATGACGTCCCCTGGGTATAAAATGGCATCGGGGACCCATGTATATGAAATATAAATGTAAAACTCTTCTTAAGCAAAAATATCTCCATAATCTATGATACTTTATGGCTTATTGAAAAATACTGATGATAATTTCTACTTCACAAGTTTCAAGTTTATACAACTTGTCTGATGGGAGACTTCATCCTTCATTCTTACTGTCCTCTGAGGTTGCCATCCCAATATAACCAGTGCTCAAAGAAAATTATTTTAAGAGACAGGCCCAGGGCTTGTTGCTTCTGAAAATGGACAGGCCCCGATTTGAAATGGACAGGCCCTGATTTGAAATGGACAGGCCCTGATTTAAAATGGAAAGGTCCATTATTCTTTTCTTATTGGAAATGAGTCTTTATTCACTTTTATAGCACACATTAATTTTGTTACGTATGTATTAATCAAGCTCAGAACCTCCTCTGACTATATTTTTCTTTTTGCTACCACTTAATGCTCCCTGGTCATCGGACTTATTTACCATTTCGTTTAAAATATGTTAGAATAGAATATTACATAGTAATTTATAACCAATGCAAAGGAGAGTACTAGCACTTTTGCCAAACGATAATAATCAGAGCCGACTTGGTGAAACTGGAGCTAAACTTGGAGCCAAATTTTTAATCAGGTTTTATGAGACTATCAGAGCCTCCTCTGGCTATATTTTTTCTTTTTGTCACCACTTTCTCCAAGTAAAGAATTAGGAGCCTAGACTAGAATTCATTTAAAAGTAGGATTCCAGGAACTCCTTACACCTTAAATAATGAATAGAAATAAACTTTATATCTGTATTTATACATATACAGTATATATATTTTTCTTTCCACCAACATGTATTTGTAAAGGACAGTTTTTCTTATTTGATTATGTAAAAAAAAAAAATTATGTACCATCCGAACTACTATGACACCGCACTTTTACGGCCCGAACATTTCACAAACATTCAATCGAAATACCATCAATAACGATTTTTTTTCATGCATTAGTGTGTTTTTAATGACAAAAACGGTATTTCTTATCACAAAGTAAAGAAAACACAACCCTAATAGCAGAATAATGAGTTTTATGTCAACAATTGTCGACCTCAAAGTTGACAAACTGCCGACACGAAGCCAGGCAAAATATTCAAACTTCTTATTGTTTCAATGTGTGTATAACACATTTTAATTACTTTATTGCAAGTGTTTTCACAGTTCACAATACACATGGGAGTATTTTGTCTTGAGGAACTTGAACTTGAGATCCAGTAAAACTGATTATTTTTTGGGGGGATTATTTCTTTTTCTTTTTTTTCTTTTTTTTTTTAGACAGGCCCGACGGGCTCCTCGTCTGCAAAATGATACAGGCCCGGAATGGATTTCGAGGAGCCCCGGGCGTCGGGCTATCCTATTTCTTGAGCACTGATAACGTAATATGATGTGTTAGTGTCTTCATCCTTCATTCCCCGTGTGGTTCTCGGGGGCCCCGTTTGGTCACGGGTCAAAGAATAGGGCCACTGCAGATCCCTTTGGAGGGATAGGCAGAGGGGTAGAATCCCCCCAAATTCATGTTCATTTTATCATTTTTTGTTCATGTTCATTAAAGGTCTTCATCATGATCCCTGCATTGTTTCAGGTGCTATCTCGCTTGCATCAAAAGAGCAGTGGCAGAAAAACAATAACGTGGCTCCAGCGTAAATGGAGTTCCTACGATAGAATTTGCAGCAACTCTGCAGTTCAGGGTGAGAAGGTTCTAGGCCCATTTTCCATATTTTTTCTCTATGTACATGGAAGATGAGCCTGGCATGTTCATGCCTGTTAGGCGCCATATAACCTTTTCATGTGTTGGTGCGCCTTAAAACCCCAATTCAATTCAATTCATCCTTCATTCTTACTCTCCTCTGAGGTTGCCGTCCTAATATAACCTAATATGACGTGTTAGTGTCTTCATCCTTCATCCTTACTCTCCTCTGAGGTTGCCATCCCAATATAACCTAATATGATGTGTTAGTGTTTTCATCCTTCATTCTTACCCTCCTCTGAGGTTGCCGTCCCAATATAACCTAATATGATGTGTTAGTGTCTTCATTCTTCATTCTAACTCTCCTCTGAGGTTGCCGTCCCAATATAACCAAATATGATGTGTTAGTGTCTTCATCCTTCATTCTTACCCTCCTCTGAGGTTGCCGTCCCAATATAACCAAATATGATGTGTTAGTGTCTTCATCCTTCATTCTTACTCTCCTCTGAGGTTGCCGTCCCAATATAACCTAATATGATGTGTTAGTGTCTTCATCCTTCATTCTTACTCTCCTCTGAGGTTGCCATCCCAATATGACCAAATATGATGTGTTAGTGTCTTCATCCTTCATTCTTACCCTCCTCTGAGGTTGCCGTCCCAATATAACCTAATATGATGTGTTAGTGTCTTCATCCTTCATTCTTACTCTCCTCTGAGGTTGCCATCCCAATATAACCAAATATGATGTGTTAGTGTCTTCATCCTTCATTCTTACCCTCCTCTGAGGTTGCGGTCCCAATATAACCTAATATGATGTGTTAGTGTCTTCATTCTTACCCTCTGAGGTTGCCGTCCCAATATAACCTAATATGATGTGTTAGTGTCTTCATCCTTCATTCTTACCCTCCTCTAAGGTTGCCATCCCAATATAACCTAATGTGATGTGTTAGTGTCTTCATCCTTCATTCTTACTCTCCTCTGAGGTTGCCGTCCCAATATAACCTAATATGATGTGTTAGTGTCTTCATCCTTCATTCTTACCCTCTGAGGTTGCCGTCCCAATATAACCTAATATGATGTGTTAGTGTCTTCATCCTTCATTCTTACTCTCCTCTGAGGTTGCCGTCCCAATATAACCTAATAAGATGTGTTAGTGTCTTCATCCTTCATTCTTACTCTCCTCTGAGGTTGCCATCCCAATATAACCTAATATGATGTGTTAGTGTCTTCATCCTTCATTCTAACCCTCATCTGAGGTTGCCGTCCCAATATAACCTAATATGATGTGTTAGTGTCTTCATCCTTCATTCTTACCCTCCTCTGAGGTTGCCGTCCCAATATAACCTAATATGATGTGTTAGTGTCTTCATCCTTCATTCTTACTCTCCTCTGAGGTTGCCATCCCAATATGACCTAATATGATGTGTTAGTGTCTTCATCCTTCATTCTTACCCTCCTCTGAGGTTGCCATCCCAATATACCTAATATAATGTGTTAGTGTCTTCATCCTTCATTCTTACTCTCCTCTGAGGTTGCCATCCCAATATGACCTAATATGATGTGTTAGTGTCTTCATCCTTCATTCTTACCCTCCTCTGAGGTTGCCATCCCAATAAAACATAATATGATGTGTTAGTGTCTTCATCCTTCATTCTTACTCTCCTCTGAGATTGCCGTCCCAATATGACCTAATATGATGTGTTAGTGTCTTCATCCTTCATTCTTACTCTCCTCTGAGGTTGCCATCCCAATATAACCTAATATGATGTGTTAGTGTCTTCATCCTTCATTCTTACCCTCCTCTGAGGTTGCCGTCCCAATATAACCTAATATGATGTGTTAGTGTCTTCATCCTTCATTCTTACTCTCCTCTGAGGTTGCCATCCCAATATAACCTAATATGATGTGTTAGTGTCTTCATCCTTCATTCTTACCCTCCTCTGAGGTTGCCATCCCAATATTACCTAATATGATGTGTTAGTGTCTTCATCCTTCATTCTTACTCTCCTCTGAGGTTGCCACCCCAATATAACCTAATATGATGTGTTAGTGTCTTCATCCTACATTCTTACTCTCCTCTGAGGTTGCCATCCCAATATAACCTAATATGATGTGTTAGTGTCTTCATCCTTCATTCTTACTCTCCTCTGAGGTTGCCATCCCAATATAACCTTATATGATGTGTTAGTGTCTTCATCCTTCATTCTTACCCTCCTCTGAGGTTGCCATCCCAATATAACCTAATATGATGTGTTAGTGTCTTCATCCTTCATTCTTACCCTCCTCTGAGGTTGCCACCCCAATATAACCTAATATGATGTGTTAGTGTCTTCATCCTTCATTCTTACTCTCCTCTGAGGTTGCCACCCCAATATAACCTAATATGATGTGTTAGTGTCTTCATCCTTCATTCTTACTCTCCTCTGAGGTTGCCGTCCCATTATAACCTAATATGATCTGTTAGTGTCTTCATCCTTACTCTCCTCTGAGGTTGCCATCCCAATATAACCTAATATGATGTGTTAGTGTCTTCATCCTTCATTCTTACTCTCCTCTGAGGTTGCCGTCCCAATATAACCTAATATGATGTGTTAGTGTCTTCATCCTTCATTCTTACCCTCCTCTGAGGTTGCCGTCCCAATATAACCTAATATGATGTGTTAGTGTCTTCATCCTTCATTCTTACCCTCCTCTGAGGTTGCCATCCCAATATAACCTAATATGATGTGTTAGTGTCTTCATCCTTCATTCTTACTCTCCTCTGAGGTTGCCGTCCCAATATAACCTAATATGATGTGTTAGTGTCTTCATCCTTCATTCTTACCCTCCTCTGAGGTTGCCGTCCCAATATAACCTAATATGATGTGTTAGTGTCTTCATCCTTCATTCTAACTCTCCTCTGAGGTTGCCATCCCAATATAACCTAATATGATGTGTTAGTGTCTTCATCCTTCATTCTTACCCTCCTCTGAGGTTGCCGTCCCAATATAACCTAATATGATGTGTTAGTGTCTTCATCCTTCATTCTTACTCTCCTCTGAGGTTGCCGTCACAATATAACCTAATATGATGTGTTAGTGTCTTCATCCTTCATTCTTACCCTCCTCTGAGGTTGCCATCCCAATATAACCTAATATGATGTGTTAGTGTCTTCATCCTTCATTCTTACTCTCCTCTGAGGTTGCCATCCCAATATAACCTAATATGATGTGTTAGTGTCTTCATCCTTCATTCTTACCCTCCTCTGAGGTTGCCATCCCAATATAACCTAATATGATGTGTTAGTGTCTTCATCCTTCATTCTTACTCTCCTCTGAGTTTGCCATCCCAATATAACCTAATATGATGTGTTAGTGTCTTCATCCTTCATTCTTACCCTCCTCTGAGGTTGCCATCCCAATATAACCTAATATGATGTGTTAGTGTCTTCATCCTTCATTCTTACTCTCCTCTGAGGTTGCCATCCCAATATAACCTAATATGATGTGTTAGTGTCTTCATCCTTCATTCTTACCCTCCTCTGAGGTTGCCACCCCAATATAACCTAATATGATGTGTTAGTGTCTTCATCCTTCATTCTTACTCTCCTCTGAGGTTGCCACCCCAATATAACCTAATATGATGTGTTAGTGTCTTCATCCTTCATTCTTACTCTCCTCTGAGGTTGCCGTCCCAATATAACCTAATATGATGTGTTAGTGTCTTCATTCTTCATTCTTACTCTCCTCTGAGGTTGCCGTCCCAATATAACCTAATATAATGTGTTAGTGTCTTCATCCTTCATTCTTACTCTCCTCTGAGGTTGCCATCCCAATATAACCTAATATGATGTGTTAGTGTCTTCATCCTTCATTCTTACCCTCCTCTGAGGTTGCCGTCCCAATATAACCTAATATGATGTGTTAGTGTCTTCATCCTTCATTCTTACTCTCCTCTGAGGTTTCCACCCCAATATAACCTAATATGATGTGTTAGTGTCTTCATCCTTCATTCTTACCCTCCTCTGAGGTTGCCGTCCCAATATAACCTAATATGATGTGTTAGTGTCTTCATCCTTCATTCTTACCCTCCTCTGAGGTTGCCGTCCCAATATAACCTAATATGATGTGTTAGTGTCTTCATCCTTCATTCTTACCCTCCTCTGAGGTTGCCGTCCCAATATAACCTAATATGATGTGTTAGTGTCTTCATCCTTACTCTCCTCTGAGGTTGCCATCCCAATATAACCTAATATGATCTGTTAGTGTAACGTAAAAGCCATTTCATTTATTTTCTTAATTGTTCATTTATCAATCCTCGTGTTTAGTGCTTGATTCTTACGCCTGTTTGAATATTTTACCAACATGATTTGTTGAAATTTTAAAAATTGCATATGAAGATGTAAAGTTTATGATATTTGTTTTCAACCTGTAAAGAGGGTTCAAGCAGTTTCTTTTGCTGCTGCTGATAATGATGATGATGATGATGATATAATTGTTTTGCTGATTGATTTTAATGATGCTAGTGGAGGTGGTGGTGGTGGTGATGGATATGGGTGATGGTGGTGGTTCTTATGATGATGATGATTTGTATGCCTCACCACTATGAGTGATGGTGGTGGTGGTGGTGATGGCGATGGATATGAGTGATGGTGGTGGTTCTTATGATGATGATGATTTGTATGCCTCGCCACTGTGAGTGATGGTGGTGGTGGTGATGGATATGAGTGATGGTGGTGGTTCTTATGATGATGATGATTTGTATGCCTCGCCATTCGAAGAGTGGTGGAAGGGCATATAGTGTTACCCCAGTGGTGGAAGGACATATAGTGTTACCCCAGTGGTGGAAGGGCATATATAGTTACCCCAGTGGTCGAAATTAGCACTAGCCCGAAGGTGAAAAACCAGTAAATATTAATTAGGGCTAGTAAAAATCTAGAAATTTATATAGTCGGACTTATGAAAATTGTAATAGTCCAAATGATTATATAATAATTCGGGCTAGTGAACAATAATCCTAATTTATTTGAATGTTACCCCTGTCTGTCTGTCCCGTGCATTATCATCATCATCCTTGTCATTGAAACAATACACAGGTTGAATCAATACACAGGTTGAATCAATACACAGGTTGAATCAATACACATGTTTAAGGTATTCACAGGACAGGCTGAAGCAATACACAGGTTGAAGCAATACACAGGACAGGTTGAAGCAATACACAGGTTGAAGCAATACACAGGACAGGTTGAAGCAATACACAGGTTGAAGCAATACACCAGTTGAAGTAATACACAGGTTGAAGCAAAACACAGGTTGAAGCAGTACACATGCTGAAGCAATACACCGGTTGAAGCAATACACATGTTGAAGCAATACACAGGACAGGTTGAAGCAATATACAGGTTGAATCAGTACACAAGTTGAAACAGTACTCAGGTTGAAGCAATATAAATGTTGAAGCAATACACAGGCTGAAGCAGTACACAGACTGAAGCAATACACAGGTTGAAGCAATACATATCGTCGGCCTCGTTCGAAAAGGACATAACTCGACTTTCATCAAAAATCGTATTTACGGCTTTTTAGAGGGCTTATAATCTCCCGCGTCTTGTGTCAAAACCTCGTATCTTTTAGCCAATCCGTTCTCCCAAAATGGTCACAAGTTGAAAGGCCGTAACTTGATTGGTAAAAAATCACCTAGGGCGTAAAAGTCGTAACTACAAAGTGCGTCGGCTGCAAATGCTTCTCCTGAAAAGTTACTTTTTTGCACACACGTCCTTTTTGAAAGAGGCTTGTTGAAGCAATACACAGGTTGAAGCAATAACTAGGTTGAAACAATACACAGGCTGAAGCAATACACAGGCTGAAGCAGTACACAGGTTGAAGCAATACACAGGTTGAAACAATACACAGGTTGAATCAGTACACCGGTTGAAGCAATACATAGGTTGAAGTAATACACAGGCTGAAGCAATACACAGGCTCAAACAATACACAGGTTGAAACAATACACAAGTTGAATCAGTACACATGTTGAAGCAATACACAGGTTGAAACAATACACAACACATGCTGAAGGAGTACACAGGTTGAAACAATACACACATTGAAGCAATACACAGGCTGAAGCAATACACAGGTTGAAGCAATACACAGACTGAAGCAATACACAGGTTGAAACAATACAAAGGTTAAATCAGTACACAGGTTGAAGCAATACACATCACAGGTTGAAACAATATCCAGCTGAAGCAATACACAGCTGAAACAACACACAAGTTGAAGCAATACACAGACTGAAGCAATACACAGGTTGAAACAATACACAGGTTAAATAAGTACACAGGTTGAAGCAATACACATCACAGGTTGAAACAATATCCAGCTGAAGCAATACACAGCTGAAACAACACACAAGTTGAAGCAATACACAGACTGAAGCAATACACAGGTTGAAACAATACACAGGTTAAATCAGTACACAGGTTGAAGAAATACACAGCAGAGGTTGAAACAATATCCAGCTGAAGCAATACACAGATTAAACAACACACAGGTTGAAGCAATAACCAGGTTGAAACAACACATAGGTTAAATAAGTACACAGGTTGAAGCAATACACAGGTTGAAGCAATACACAGCACAGGTTGACACAACACACATGTTGAAGCAATAACCAGGCTGAAGCAATACACAGGCTGAATCAATACACAGGTTGAAGCAATACACAGGTTGAAACGATACACATATTGAAGCAATACACATATTGAAGCAATACACAGGTGGTAGAAATACACAGGTTGAAGCAATACACATGCTGAAGCAGTAAATAGGTTGAAGCAATACACACGTTGAAGCAATACACAGGCTGAAGCAATACACAGGTTTAAACAACACACAGGTTGAAGCAATGCACAGACTGAAGCAATACACAGGTTGAAACAATACACAGGTTAAATCAGTACACAGGTTGAAGCAATACACATCACAGGTTGAAACAAAATCCAGCTGAAGCAATACACAGCTGAAACAACACACAAGTTGAAGCAATACACAGACTGAAGCAATACACAGGTTGAAACAATACACAGGTTAAATCAGAACACAGGTTGAAGCAATACACAGCACAGGTTGAAACAATATCCAGCTGAAGCAATACACAGATTAAACAACACACAGGTTGAAGCAATAACCAAGTTGAAGCAATAACCAGGTTGAAACAACACATAGATTAAATAAGTACACAGGTTGAAGCAATACACAGGTTGAAGCAATACACAGCCCAGGTTGACACAACACACATGTTGAAGCAATAACCAGGCTGAGGCAATACACAGGCTGAATCAATACACAGGTTGAAACAATACACAGGTTGAAACGATACACATATTGAAGCAATACACATATTGAAGCAATACACAGGTTGATGCAATACACAGGTTGAAACAACACACAGGTTGAAACAATAACCAGGTTGAAGCAATCACCAGGTTGAAACAATACACAGGCTGAAGCAGTACATAGGCTGAAGCAATACACAGGCTGAGGCAATACACAGGTTGAGCAATACACATGTTGAAACAATACACACATTGAAGCAGTACACATATTGAATCAATACACAGGTTGAATCAATACACAGGTTGAAACAACACAGGTTGAAGCAATACACAGGCTGAAGCAATAACAATTTAAACAATACACAGGTTGAAACAACACAAAGGCTGAAGCAACACACAGGCTGAAACAATAACCAGGTTGAAACAATACACAGGTTGAATCAATACACAGGTTGAAACAACACACAGGTTGAAGCAATACACAGGCTGAAGCTGTACATAAACTGAAGCAATACACAGGCTAAAACAATAAACAGGTTGAAACAATACACAGGTTGAACCAATACACAGGTTGAAACAACACACAGGTTGAAGCAATACACAGGCTGAAGCAGTACACAGGCTGAAGCAATACACAGACTGAAGATGAAGCAATACACAGGTTGAAGCAATACACAGGTTGAAACAATACACAGGTTAAATCAGTACACAGGTTGAAACAATACACATGTTGAAGCAATACACAGCACAGGTTGAAACAATATCCAGGCTGAAGCAATACACAGGCTGAAACAATACACAGGTTGAAGCAATAAACAGGCTTAAGCAATACACTGGCTGAAACAATACAAAGACTGAAGCAATACAATTAGTTTTATATATATATATATATTTTTATGTTTTGGTCAATTCTTACACATACAGCTATGTTGCCCAGTTTGTATATTGAGATTTTGCATGTTTTTCATATAGACATATAGGAAAAAATAAAAAAAAATCTTCTTCTCTGAAACCACAAGGCACAGAGCTCTCATGTATTACATGTAGCATCAACTTATGGTCCTCTACTAAGTTTGTTCAAATGGTGACCCTGACAAAATTTGTCCCCGCCCCGTCCATTATTTCCAAAGTTGGGGAGCATATAGTGTTACCTATAAAACACAATTCAGTCAATCAAATCCAGATACCAATGTAACATTCTTATAATCTAACATCCCATACACCCCCACCACCTCCCACCCTCCCCACCAAAAAAACACTTGTACAGCCAGTAGAGCACTACAGGCCCCCTTGGGCCTCTCATTAAACTCCCATTACCATTACTAGTAACTTGCACTGTAACAGCACTACAGGTCCCCTTGGGCCTCTCGTTAAACTCCCATTACCATTACTAGTAACTTTCACTGTAATAGCACTACAGGCCCCCTTGGGCCTCTCGTTAAAACTCTCATTATTAGCTCTACTGGCCGAAGGCCAGCAGAGCTTATGGGATGCTGAGTTGTCTGTCGTCCGTCCGTCCGTCGTCCGTCCGTCCGTTGTTAACTTTTGTCTCGTTAAGACGATAGGGCCTTCATTTTTCATCCGATCTTTACCAAACTTTAACAGGTTGTTAATATCAATGAAAGCTCGGATGAGTTCGAAAACCAGCCAGATCGGACAAGAAACAGCGGAGTTATGGCCCTTGATTTAGTTAATAATGCTATATTGCTAAATTTTGCCTCGTTAAGACGATAGGGCCTTCATTTTTCTTCCTATCTTTACCAAACTTTACCACATTGTTAATATCAATGAAAGCTCGGACAAGTTCGAAAACCAGCCAGATCGGACCAGTATAAGCGGAGTTATGGCCCTTGATTTAGTTAAAAATGCTATATTTTGCCTCGTTAAGACGATAGGGGCTTCGTTGTTCATCCGATCTTTACCAAACTTGATCAGATTGTTAATATCAATGAAAGCTTGGACAAGTTCAAAAACCAGCCATATCGGAAAAGTAACAGCGGAGTTATGGCCCTTGATTTTGTTAAAATGCTATATTTTGCCTCGTTAACACTATAGGGGCTTCATTGTTCATCCGATCTTTACCAAACTTTATCAGATTGTTAATATCAATGAAAGCTCAGACAAGTTCGAAAACCAGCCATATCGGACCAGTAACATCGGAGTTATGGCCCTTGATTTACTTCAAAATTATATATTTTGCCTCGTTAAGATGATAGCGCCTTCATTTTTCATCCGATCTTTACCAAACTTCATGAAATTGTTAATGTCTATGAAAGCTTGGTCAAGTTCTAAAACCAACCAGATCGGACCAGTAACAGCGGAGTTATGGCCTTTGATTTTGTTAAAAATGCTATAATATGCCTCGTCATACGATAGGGCCTTCATTTTGCATCTGATCTTTGCCAAACTTTACCAGATTTTACAACTGTCTTTTTTATATTATTATTAATTTTATTTTAATTATTACAATTTTATTTTTTATTAGCTCTACTGGCCGAAGGCCAGCAGAGCTTATGGGATGCCGAGTTGTCCGTCGTCCGTCCGTCCGTCGTCCGTTGTCCGTCGTCCGTTGTTAACTTTTGTCTCGTTAAGACGATAGGGCCTTCATTTTTCATCCGATCTTTACCAAACTTTAACAGGTTGTTAATATCAATAAAAGCTAGGATGAGTTCGAAAACCAGCCAGATCGGACAAGTAACAGCAAAGTTATGGCCCTTGATTTAGTTAAATATGCTATATTGCTAAATTTTGCCTCGTTAAGACGATAGGGCCTTTATTTTTCTTCCTATCTTTACCAAACTTTACCACATTGTTAATATCAATGAAAGCTCGGACAAGTTCGAAAACCAGCCAGATCGGACCAGTAACAGCGGAGTTATGGTCCTTGATTTAGTTAAAAATGCTATATTGCTATATTTTGCCTCGTTAAGACGATAGGGCCTTCGTTTTTCATCCTATCTTTACCAAACTTTACCACGTTGTTAATATCAATGAAAGCTCGAACAAATTCGAAAACCAGCCATATCGGACTAGTATCAGCGGAGTTGTAGCCTTTGATTTAGTTAAAAATGCTATATTTTGCATTCTTAAGACGATAGAGGCTTCATTGTTCATCCGATCTTTACCAATCTTTATCAGATTGTTAATGTCGTTGAAAGCTCGAACAAGTTTGAAAACCAGCCATATCGGACCAGTAACGGGGAAGTTATGGCCCTTGATTTAGTTAAAAATGCTATATTTTGCCTCGTTAAGACAATAGGGGCTTCATTGTTCATCCACTCTTTACCAAACTTGAACAGATTGTTAATATCAAAGAAAGCTTGGACAAGTTTGAAAACCAGCCATATCGAAATAGTAACAGCGGAGTTATGGCCCTTGATTTAGTTAAAAATGCTATATTTTGCCTCGTTAAGACTATAGGGGCTTCATTGTTCATCCGATCTTTACCAAACTTCATGAAATTGTTAATGTCTATGAAAGCTTGGTCAAGTTTGAAAACCAACCAGATCGGACAAGTAACAGCGGAGTTATGGCCCTTGATTTTGTTAAAAATGCTATAATATGCCTCGTCCTACGATAAGGCCTTCATTTTGCATCTGATCTTTGCCAAACTTTACCAGATTTTACAACTGTCTTTTTTATATTATTATTCATTTTTATTTTATTCATTATTTTTTTAGCTCTACTGGCCAAAGGCCAGCAGAGCTTATGGGATGGCGAGTTGTCCGTCGTCCGTCCGTCCGTCCGTCCGTCGTCCGTCCGTTAACTTTTGCCTTGTGAACACTCTAGGGCCTTCATTATTAATTGAATCTTTACGAACCTTTGCCAGTGTCTTTATATCAATGAAAGCTCGGACAAGTTCGAAAACCAGCCGGATCGGATAAATTTCACCGGAGTTATGGCCCTTGTTTTGCTGAAAAATGCCATATTAAGCCTTGTGAACACTCTAGCACCTTCATTTATTATTTGATATTTACCAAACTTGCACAGATTGTTAATATCAATGACAGCTCGGACAAGTTCGAAAACCAGCCAAATCGGATCAGTAACACCGGAGTTATGGCCCTTGTTTTTTCTGAAAATTGCCATTTTCTGCCTTGTGAACACTCTAACACCTTCATTTATTATTTGATCGTTACCAAACTTGCACAGATTGTTAATACCAATGATAGGTTGGACAAGTTCGAAAATTAGCTAAATTGGGTCAGTAACACCAGAGTTACAGCCCTTGTTTTTTCTGAAAAATGCCATTTTCTGCCTTGTGAACAATGTAGCACATTCATTTATTATTTGATCTTTACCAAACTTGCACAGATTGTTAATATCAATGAAAGCTCAAACAAGTTTGAAAACCAGCTAACTCGGATCAGTAACACCGGAGTTATGAACCCTTGTTTTTTTCTGAAAATGCTATTTTCTGCCTTGTGAACACTCTAGGGCCTTCAATATTAATCGGACCTTTACTTAACTTTGCCAGTGTCTTTATATCAATGAAAACTCGGACAAGTTCGAAAACCGGCAATATTGAATTAAATTTACCGGAGTTATGGCCCTTGTTTTGCTGAAAAATGCCATATTAAGCCTTGTGAACACTCTAGCACCTTCATTTATTAATTGAACTTTACCAAACTTGCACAGACTGTTAATATCAATGAAAGCTCGAAAACCAGCTAGATCGGAAAATTAACAGCGGAGTTATTGCCCTTGATTTAGTTAAAATTGCTATATTTTGCCTCATTAAGATGATAGGGCCTTCATCTTTCATCCAATCTTTACCAAACTTTACCAGATTGTTTATATAAATGAGAGCTGGGACAATTCGTAAACTAGCTGGATCGGACCATTAACAGTGGAGTTATGGCCCTTGATTTAGTTAAAAATGCTATATTTTGCCTCGTTAATACGATAGGACCTTTATCTTTCATTCAATCTTTACCAAACTTTGCCAGATTGTTTATATAAATGAAAGCTTGGACATTTCGAAGATCAGCCAGATCGGACCAGTAACAGCGGAGTTATGGCCCTTGATTTAGTTAAGAATGCTATATTTTGCCTCGTTAATTCGATAGGGCCTTCATCTTTCATATCAATGACAGCTCAGACAGCTTCGAAAACCAGCCAGATCGGACCAGTAACAGATGAGTTATGGCCCTTGATTTAGTTAAGAATGCTATATTTTGCCTCGTTAATCGATAGGGCCTTCATCTTTCATCTGATCTTTACAAAACTTTACCTGATTGTTTATATCAATGACAGCTCAGGCAATTTCGAAAACCAGCCAGATCGGACCAGTAACAGATAAGTTATGGCCCTTGATTTAGTTAAAAATGCTATATTTTGCCTCGTTAAGACGATAGGGCCTTCTTTTTTCATGCGATCTTTATGAAACTTTACTAGATTGTTAATATCAATGACAGCTCGGTCAAGTTCGAAAACCAGATCGGACCAGTAAAAGTGGAGTTATGGCCCTTGATTTAGTTAAAAATCCTATATTTTGCCTCGTTAAGACGATAAGGCCTTCATCTTTCATCCGATCTTTAAGAAACTTTACCAGATTGTTAATATCAATGAAAGCTTGGACAAGTTCGAAAAACATCCAGATTGGACCATTTACATCGGAGTCATGGCCCTTGATTTTCTGAAATATGCTATCTTGGCCTAGGGCCTTCATTTGGCCGGATTTCATTGAAACTTTGCAGGGATGATCAGTACCAAGCCTAGTTGTACATAGTCACCATGTTCCAGTTGAATGATTTTGGCGGAGTTATAGCCCTTTAAAGGTTTTAATACACAAACTTTGTTCCGACTAGTTCTCTTGAACCCCTGGCCGGATTAAACGAAACTGTTTAGGGACGATCAATTCTGTGTCTAGTTGTGCAAATCATCGCCATGTTCCGGTTGAATGATTTTTGGCGGAGTTATTGCCCTTCAAAGTTTTAATACACAAACTTTGTTCTGATCTACTTCTCCTGAACCCCTCGCCAGATTTCAGTGAAATTTTGCAGGGATGATCAGCACCAAGCCTTGTTGTGCATGTCATCGTCATGTTCCGGTTTACAGATATTTGGCAGAGTTATGGCCCTTTAAAGGATTTTGATACCACAATTTTTTTCTGGGCTAGTTCTCCTGAACCCCTGGCTGGATACAGACGAAACTTGACAAGGATGATCAGTATCAAGCCTAGTTGTGCATATCATCGCCATATTTCGGTTGAATGATTTTTGGCAGTGTTGTGACCCTTTAAATGTTTTAATACACAAACTTTGTCCAGTGTAGTCTCTTCTGAACTCTTTGCCAGATTTCAGCGAATCTTGGCGAGGATGATCAGTACTAAGCCTAGTTTCACCTGTCATTGCTGTGTTCTGGTTGAATGATTTTTGAAAGACTTATGGCCCCTTATACATGAACTTTATCTCGAGCCAGTAGAGCGTCCACAGGCCTCTCATTAAACTCCCATTACCATTACTAGTAACTTTCACTATAACAGCACTACAGGCCCCCTTGGGCATCTCATTAAACTCCCATTACCATTACTAGTAACTTTCACTATAACAGCACAACAGGTCCCCTTGGGCCTCTCGTTAAACTCCCATTACCATTACTAGTAACTTTCACTGTAATAGCACTACAGGCCCCCTTGGGCCTCTCGTTAAAACTCCCATTATCATTACTAGTAACTTTCATTATAACAGCACTACAGGCCCCCTTGGGCCTCTCATTAAACTCCCATTACCATTACTAGTAACTTTCACTGTAACAGCACTACAGGCCCCCTTGGGCCTCTCGTTAAACTCACATTACCAGTACTAGTAACTTTCACTGTAACAGCACTACAGGCCCCCTTGGGCCTCTCTTTAAACTCCCATTACCATTACTAGTAACTTTCACTATAACAGCACTACAGGCCCCCTTGGGCCTCTCGTTAAACTCACATTACCAGTACTAGTAACTTTCACTGTAACAGCACTACAGGCCCCCTTGGGCCTCTCTTTAAACTCCCATTACCATTACTAGTAACTTTCACTATAACAGCATTACAGGCCCCCTTGGGCCTCTCTTTAAACTTCCATTACCATTACTAGTAACTTTCACTATAACAGCACTACAGGCCCCCTTGGGCCTCTCTTTAAACTCCCATTACCATTACTAGTAACTTTCACTACAACAGCACCACAGGCCCCCTTGGGCCTCTCTTTAAACTCCCATTACCATTACTAGTAACTTTCACTATAACAGCATTACAGACTCCCTTGGGCCTCTCTTTAAACTCCCATTACCATTACTAGTAACTTTCACTATAACAGCATTACAGACTCCCTTGGGCCTCTCGTTAAACTCCCATTACCATTACTAGTAACTTTCACTATAACAGCACTACAGGTCCCCTTGGGCCTCTCGTTAAACTCCCATTACCATTACTAGTAACTTTCACTATAACAGCATTACAGGCCCCCTTGGGCCTCTCGTTAAACTCCCATTACCATTACTAGTAACTTTCACTATAACAGCATTGAAAATTAATGAATTCATTACCATTTCTGGTGAAAACCGTGCCAGATTACCATGTGTCCCTTTAACAGAACTTTTTTTTTTTAATCATAATTTTTTCTGCCTCTAGCACTCTTTAATTGAAATAAAAATAATACATTTCTCTCGTGATCATATATATGCATGTGTTTATTTTGTGAAAGCAGATACTGCACTCTATTTAAATAAATAGCCTTGCTTAAGGAAATACTTAAAACATCTTCAATCAACATTTGCAAGGGGACAATTTTTTCATCATTGCGAAGATCCTCAGGTGATCAATTCAGGGCTATCGTTTTACAACATTTGCGAACATAATAAAATATAACACATTTAAATAATAAATCCACCCAACCATCTCACACAAGCTACAGGAGAATGTCAACAATGACTTTATTGACTAAATAAGTTTTAAAAAAAAAAACACTTTTATTTTGAGAACAATACAAGAGTTGAAATTATTAAAAAGTATGTATATATGTATTTACCTGTGGTCCACACTCATGCATACGGTACATCCTACAGCATCGTGGTAGGGACAGAACATGTTCACAAACTTATCCCCATGTAATTCACATTTCTCCGTTATTGTGGCCTGTGGTTTCTGCGGTCCCCTCTTTTTCATTTCGGCTTGATCCAATAGCTTATTTCTATGATGAGTTGTCCCTCTAAACTTATTATGAAACTCTACACAAGCCTTACAGAAATATTCTTCACATGCGGTGCAAAATGTTACAGCTTCTTTGTTGTTATTATCCCGTCCACATGGCGAGCAAACAAAATCAAATACTTCATCAGAAGCTAGGCTTACTGAGCCTGAAAACTTTTGTCCTCTCGATGTCGCCATTTTATCGTTTGTTTATCGATCTGTGCAGTTGTGAGGAAGTTTAAAACTTGATAGACTGTGTACCTGTGTTATTATACCTGGTATTGATTAACTGTAACTGTGAATAGTTTATATTTAGAGAACCTGTCACGCTTAATAAAGTTGGCCATTGTATAAAGAAATATTACCTAAAGACCTGTGTACCTGTATAATTATCCTATTTTTTCACTGAACTATAACTTTGAATAGTGTATGTATATCGTTTACCAGTCAAAGTTGATTTTAAATCACTAATATGTTGAAATATGATATTGTTTGTGTTGAAATGATTTGAATTTGAAGATGTTTGTTAAGAGTTTGAATCATCTTGGGTACCAATCTAGGGTTAGTGGGTATGGTGAAGACGGGTCATCTAGGGTGCCAATCTAGGGTTAGTGGGTATGGTGAAGACGGGTCATCTAGGGTGCCAATCTGGGGTTAGTGGGTATGGTGAAGACGGGTAATTTTGGGTGCCAATCTAGGGTGAGTGACGAGACCTAGGTTTTCCTTTCGTAATCTAAAATCGGGTATTCAGGAATTTCATAATAAATTTGTTTTAGTTCCTGCAGATAAAGCAGCTAATAATGTAATTATTGTTTGACGCCTACATTACGTCAATGTTTTATCTCTGGAACTCGGCAGCACCAATTTGTATACTCCAGTTAATTCTACTGAGGATGATGTTGTTTTCGCACATATCACTCGGTGCACTACTTTCAAGGCTGGTGTAAGCGATAAGCAAAATAAACTGCCTACCATGTACTGGATTCCTAAATTACATAAAAATCCGTATAAGGCTCGCTTTATTTCTAATTCTAGTGCCTGCACCACAACAAACATCTCCAAACTTTTAACTTCTTGTCTTACTGCCGTTAAAAATCACGTTAAACTATATTGTGATAAAACTTATGAAAACTCTGGGATTAATTTATTTTGGTCTATAAAAAATTCAGGAGACGTTCTTGATAAAATTTTCAATAAAGGTCTAGTTTCATCAATAAGTACTTATGACTTCTCTACACTATATACAACCTTACCACATCATCTTATTAAAGACAAGCTAATTTCTCTTATTCAAAAAACATTCGCTAGAGAAAATACTACATTTTTGGCATGTAATAATATTAAAGCGTTTTTCACTAACGGCAGTTTAGACAATTATACTATGTGGACTTGCTATGAAGTTTGTGAAGCACTCATCTTCCTATTAGATAATATTTTCGTCAGGTATGGTACCACCGTTTAGACAAATTGTTGGTATCCCTATGGGTACAATTTATGACAAGAGATGATTTTAATTTTGACATTGTTAATTATCCCCACTTGGATGGGGATGTTCCCCGAGCAACTTCTTATGGGGTGTATCTGTCTCAACTCATTCGTTTTTCTACAGCTTGTACTCGAGTTGAGGACTTTAATATTCGTAATCTTTGTATAACTAAAAAGTTACTCAATCAGGGTTACCGTTACCATAAACTTCGTAAAACCTTTGCAAAATTTTATTATCGTAACCCTGATCTTCTTTCCAAATATAATTGTAATTTAAGGACTCTTCTGCGACAAGGACTATCACAACCTGACTTCTATGGTGATGTGATTTATAAACTTCGTAAGATTCTTGGTCATGTTCACTTTCATACTATCTTTGTTAAACTTGTTAAAAAGTTTATCAAAAGAGGTTATGACCCTATCATATTGCAACGTACTGCATGCTTGGTGGTGGACCCTTTTACAGTTCGCCACTATGCTTTCCTCTTTAATTGTACGATGACCGGACAGGCTGTGGACCCTATGATGACGCCTACCTAAAGCCCATTGGGAAGGTGGCGTTTGATGTTTGTCCATGTTCTTTCTTGTCGTGCCCTTAATGGTGTATTCTCTTACTGCTCTGGCTTCTGCCAAGTCATTGAGTACCTTCATTGTGGCTTTCTAGGCTATTGTTTTTTAGCTCTACTGATCAGAGATCAGCAGAGCTTATGCCGTGGTGCGGCGTCCGTCGTCCGGCCGTCCGTCCGTCCGTCCGTTAACTTTTATTTGTAGCGACTACTCCTCTGAAACTACTGGATGGATATTCATAAAACTTTACAGAAATGTTGCCCATGAAGTCCAGTTGATCCTAGCAAAAATTCATGTTGATGTGAAATCCAAGATGGCCGCCAAAGCTAAAAATAGATTTTTTAAATTCAAGTTTGTAGCGACTACTTCTTGAAAACTATAAGTGATATTGATATGGGACTTTTTCTAAAATGATCAGCATGACATGATGTTGGTCCTTGTCGAAAATCGTTTTGATTTGACGTTAAACATGGCTGCCAGCGGCCATCTTTGTTTACATAGAGTTATATAATAAAAACTTGTAGCGACTACTCCTCTGAAACTACTTGACGGATTTTCATGAAACTTCACAGGAATGTTGCTCTTGATGTCTAAATGATCCTAGCAAAATTTCAGGTCGGCCGGAAATTCAAGATGGCCGCCACGGCTAAAAATAAATTTTCAAAATACAAGTTTGTAGCGACTACTTCTTGAAAACTATAAGTGATATTGATATGGGACTTTTTCTAAAATGATCAGCATGACATGATGTTGGTCCTTATCAAAAATCGTTTTGATTCGACGTTAAACGTGGCTGCCAGCGGCCATCTTTGTTTACATAGAGTTATATAGTAAAAACTTGTAGCGACTACTCCTCTGAAACTACTTGGCGGATTTTCATGAAACTTTACAGGAATGTTGCTCTTAATGTCTTATTGATCCTAGCAAAATTTCAGGTCGGCCGGAAATTCAAGATGGCCGCCATGGCTAAAAATAGATTTTCAAAATACAAGTTTGTAGCGACTACTTCTTGAAAACTATAAGTGATATTGATATGGGACTTTTTCTAAAATGATCAGCATGACATGATGGTTATCCGAGTCGAACATTATTTGATTCGACATTAAACATGGCTGCCAGTGGCCATCTTTGTTTACATAGAGTTATATAATGAAAACTTGTAGCGACTACTCCTCTGAAACTACTTGACGGATTTTCATGAAACTTCACAGAAATGTTGCTCTTGATGTCTAATTGTTCCTAGCAAAATTTCAGGTCGGCCGGAAATTCAAGATGGCCGCCATGGCTTAAAATAGATTTTCAAAATGCAAGTTTGTAGCGACTACTTCTTGAAAACTATAAGTGATATTGATATGGGACTTTTTCTAAAATGATCAGCATGACATGATGTAGATCCTTGTGGAAAATTATTTTGATTCGACGTTAAACATGGCTGCCAGTGGCCATCTTTGGTTACATAGAGTTATATAGTAAAAACTTGTAGCGACTACTACTCTGAAACTACTTGACGGATGTTCATGAAACTTCACAGGAATGTTGCTCTTGATGTCTAGTTGATCCTAGAAAAATTTCAGGTCGGCCGGAAATTCAAGATGGCCGCCACAGCTAAAAATAGATTTAAAATAAATAAGTTTGTAGCGACTACTTCTTCAAAACAATATATGATATTGATATGGGACTTTTTCTAAAATGATCAGTATGACATGATGTTGGTCCTTGTCGAAAATCGTTTTGATTTGACGTTAAACATGGCCATTTTTGTTTACATAGAGTTATATAATGAAAACTTGTAGCGACTACTTCTCCGAAACTACTTGACGGATTTTCATGAAACTTCACAGGAATGTTGCTCTTAATGTCTAATTGATTCTAGCAAAATTTCAGGTCGGCTGGAAATTCAAGATGGCCACCACGGTTAAAAATAGATTTTCAGAAAACAAGTCTGTAGCGACTACTTCCTGAAATCAAAATCAATCTGTAGAGCTTCAAGGTCATTGACCTCTTGTTTATGAAAGCAAAGAAGATGCACTGAATTTTTTATTATTTTTTTTTCGAAATGGACCAAAAAAACGTCAGAATCAACGGGTATTCGTAGGTAGGGTCGGGTGACCCGAACCACACAATTGTTTTTTTTAGGCCCAATCTAGGGTTAGTGGGTATGGTGAAGACGGGTCATCTTGGGTGCCAATCTAGGGTTAGTGGGTATGGTGAAGACGGGTCATCTTGGGTGCCAATCTAGGGTTAGTGGGTATGGTGAAGACGGGTCATCTTGGGTGCCAATCTAGGGTTAGTGGGTATGGTCATCTTGGGTGCCAATCTAGGGTTAGTGGGTATGGTGAAGACGGGTCATCTTGGGTGCCAATCTAGGGTTAGTGGGTATGGTGAAGACGGGTCATCTTGGGTGCCAATCTAGGGTTAGTGGGTATGGTGAAGACGGATCATTTTGGGTGCCAATCTAGGATTAGTGGGTAAGGTGAAAACGGGTCATCTTGGGTGCCAATCTAGGGTTAGTGGGTATGGTGAAGACGGGTCATCTTGGGTGCCAATCTAGGATTAGTGGGTATGGTGAAGACGGGTCATCTTGGGTGCCAATCTAGGATTAGTGGGTATGGTGAAGATGGGTCATCTTGGGTGCCAATCTAGGGTTAGTGGGTATGGTGAAGACGGGTCATCTTGGGTGCCAGTCTAGGGTTAGTGGGTATGGTGAAGACGGGTCATCTTGGGTGCCAATCTAGGATTAGTGGGTATGGTGAAGACGGGTCATCTTGGGTGCCAATCTAGGATTAGTGGGTATGATGAAGACGGGTCATCTTGGGTGCCAATTTAGGGTTAGTGGGTATGGTGAAGATGGGTCATCTTGGGTGCCAATCTAGGATTAGTGGGTATGGTGAAGACGGGTCATCTTGGGTGCCAATCTAGGGTTAGTGGGTATGGTGAAGACGGGTCATCTTGGGTGCCAATCTCTGGTTAGTGGGTATGGTGAAGACGGGTCATCTTGGGTGCCAATCTAGGGTTAGTGGGTATGGTGTAGACGGGTCATCTTGGGTGCCAATCTAGGGTTAGTGGGTATGGTGAAGACAGGTCATCTTGGGTGCCAATCTAGGGTTAGTGGGTATGGTGAAGATGGGTCATCTTGGGTGCCAATCTAGGGTTAGTGGGTATGGCGAAGACGGGTCCTCTTGGGTACCTATCTAGGGTTAGTGGGTATGGCGAACACGGGCCATCTTGGGTGCCAGTCTAGGGTTAGTGGGTATGGCGAAGACGGGCCATCTTGGGTGCCAGTCTAGGGTTAGTGGGTATGGTGAAGACGGGCCATCTTGGGTGCCAATCTAGGGTTAGTGGGTATGGTGAAGACGGGTCATCTTGGGTGCCAGTCTAGGGTTAGTGGGTATGGTGAAGACGGGTCATCTTGGGTGCCAGTCTAGGGTTAGTGGGTATGGTGAAGACATCAATCTAGGGTTAGTGGGTATGGTGAAGATGGGTCATCTTGGGTGCCAGTCTAGGGTTAGTGGGTATGGTGAAGACGGGTCATCTTGGGTGCCAGTCTAGGGTTAGTGGGTATGGTGAAGACATCAATCTAGGGTTTATTGGGTATGGTGAAGACGGGTCATCTTGGGTGCCAGTCTAGGGTTAGTGGGTATGGTGAAGACATCAATCAAGGGTTAGTGGGTATGGTGAAGACGGGTCATCTTGGGTGCCAGTCTAGGGTTAGTGGGTATGGTGAAGACATCAATCTAGGGTTAGTGGGTATGGTGAAGACGGGTCATCTTGGGTGCCAGTCTAGGGTTAGTGGGTTTGGTGAAGACATCAATCTAGGGTTAGTGGGTATGGTGAAGACATCAATCTAGGGTTAGTGGGTATGGTGAAGACGGGTCATCTTGGGTTCCAGTCTAGGGTTAGTGGGTTTGGTGAAGACATCAATCTAGGGTTAGTGGGTATGGTGAAGACGGGTCATCTTGGGTGCCAGTCTAGGGTTAGTGGGTATGGTTAAGACATCAATCTAGGGTTAGTGGGTATGGTGAAGACAGGTCATCTTGGGTGCCAGTCTAGGGTTAGTGGGTATGGTGAAGACATCAATCTAGGGTTAGTGGGTATGGTGAAACGGGTCATCTTGGGTGCCAGTCTAGGGTTAGTGGGTATGGTGAAGACATCAATCTAGGGTTAGTGGGTATGGTGAAGACGGGTCATCTTGGGTGCCAGTCTAGGGTTAGTGGGTATTGTGAAGACATCAATCTAGTGTTAGTGGGTATGGTGAAGACGGGTCATCTTGGGTGCCAGTCTAGGGTTAGTGGGTATGGTGAAGACATCAATCTAGGGTTAGTGGGTATGATGAAGACGGGTCATCTTAGGTGCCAATCTAGGGTTAGTGGGTATGGTGAAGACGGGTCATCTTGGGTGCCAATCTAGGGTTAGTGGGTATGTTGAAGACGGGTCATTAACTGCATTTGAATACAATTATGGACTAATATAATCGAAAGCCTTAAAGGTGAAATTTAGCGTGTTTTTTGAGCATATATTCTGAAATATATGTATATAATATACAATCTGTTCAAATATTACACTTATTGGTTGTCCCGTTTCTCACAGAAGGCATTTTATCTCATAGCGCACACGCTTGAGTTTCGCCTTTTTGAAGACAGGTAAGTGTCACGTGATCCTGTGACGTCATTGGTACCAAACGATCAGCGGTGTCGCATAGAGTTGTATAGTATTGTCTATGTAGGATTAAGTTTTATGGTACGTGTTAAAAGATGCCGTGTGCTGTAGCTGGGTGTCAAAGTGTGCATAAAAAAGGACAATCTAATAACATCAGTTTTTTTCGTTTTCCTATCAGGTTAATGATAGATTAAGATTTGAATTGTGGTGGACCGCTGTCGACGAAAATCGCCCGTCGCGTCAAAAAATGGGAACCTTCGAAAGACGCGCGAGTTTGTAGTAAACACTTGAGTTGGATTCATGGGAAATCCATCCTTTGGTTTCATTTTCATTGAATTTGAAGGACAGACGGCCATGCAGATTAAAAACAACAGCGATACCAACAATATTTTCCTACAAAATGAGAAGTGCCTAACCCCGCTGTCTCCGAGCAAGTTTTATTCGCCGATTCGACCGGCGTTGAGGAAGAAATTATTAAATGAGGTAAGATAGAAGTTTTGTTCAGTTATCTTAGCAATTCCTCGGGTATGTGTATGATAAATTGTAGAAAGGTATATAGTCTTAGATCTGTACATCGTGATTGTTTAGCTGTTGAATTAGATGCATGCGTCTTACGTGAACGGCGCTAATATAATGTAGCCGTCTTTTTCAAAAGATCGCTAAAAAGGTTTAGCATATGAATGTAAATGAATTCGGTGAAATAAACACTGTCGTTGTTTAAATATATATTTTGTAGTATTTTTGTTTTGTTTTGTTTTAAATTATACACCTTCTCTGCCAATAGTGTTATAGATTTATATAGAGTTATATATCGGTCTCTGGATTTGAAAATAATGACAAAATGTTTCATGGATGTCTATTAAAACGCAGAAAATTGATAATGTTACTAGCTATTATATTAGTTCAGTAATGTTGTATGGCAAAACAACAACAATAACGGCTTTTACCTCATGCAGTAAGTAAAATAAGTGCTTTACAAGCATATATATACTTTATATTCTAAATAAAAAAATTGTTAGGTCTGTTTTTTCGATCTCTACATGTACATAATACATTATGTCGTGCTCATAATACATTTGACTATATTATTTTATTTTTTTTTCTTTCATTCTAAGGTTTATAGTCCCTCTACCATATGAGCCCCCGGGAAGAATCCCCTGTTGACTCGGCATTATGTTTGGACTAATATATTATTTAAATCATCTTCATGCGCGATGAACTAACTAGTTTCTCACGCATCATATATCCGTCTTGTGCAATACGCGGCTCGCCGCGGCGGTATTGCACCGCTCACGGAATTGCAATATACAGGAAATGTAGGCATATCATAAAACTACGTTTCCCTAAATGGTGCGTGATTTTGTCATATACCGACGTATGTACCCTGATTAGGCTGTACTTCAATAGGGCACCGCAATAGTTGATTAGTCGCTGTGTGGTATATTGTTATTTGGCGGCACGTGGAGAGCGTGTCATACTGCAAATCCGAATCTCATACACCACTATAGACTGTTTTGGAGGCGGCGGGGACTTATGGTATATAGAATACTATAGAAATTAGATGCTGTTACATTTATTTATTTATCAATTATACTTACTAGACTCTAAATATATTTTTTCAATGTCTATTTTTCGGCAAAAATAAAGTCCTTATAATCTGACGCTCGTATTAATGTACAAGTATTAGACCATGTCCATTCATTCGGAATATACTGCATTTCGCGCTTAGTGTAAATGTACCGAGATATTGCCGCGTTGCTGGTGACTTCAGAATTTCGATGACCTGCACCGCGTTCAACTTCCTCATCGCCATCGGTTGATGAATCCGAGGTATTTTCATCCTCAGACACGAATTCTGGCTCAAAATCGTAAGGTTGCACATTGTGCACCTTCTTATCATGGGCATTTCATCTGACTCAGCATCATAGTCGCTTAATTCCGACATTTTCACACACACTATACTGTTTTTGCGTGCTTTCCCTATGTACAAATGGTTTCGTTTTGTTCCCAATGACGTCATTTCCGGTTTTACGAGGAAGAGTTTTCCCCCTTTGATTTTTTTCGATTTTTAGCGTAGCCTGTTCGTCTTTTCGGTTTTTAGCTCTACTGATCAGAGATCAGCAGAGCTTATGCCGTGGTGCGGCGTCCGTCGTCCGTCCGTCGTCCGTCCGTCTGTCCGTCCGTCTGTCCGTCCGTCCGTTAACTTTTATTTGTAGCGACTACTCCTCTGAAACTACTGGATGGATATTCATAAAACTTTACAGAAATGTTGCCCATGAAGTCTAGTTGATCCTAGCAAAAATTCATGTTGATGTGAAATCCAAGATGGCCGCCAAAGCTAAAAATAGATTTTTTAAATTCAAGTTTGTAGCGACTACTTCTTGAAAACTATAAGTGATATTGATATGGGACTTTTTCTAAAATGATCAGCATGACATGATGTTGGTCCTTGTCGAAAATCGTTTTGATTTGACGTTAAACATTGCTGCCAGCGGCCATCTTTGTTTACATAGAGTTATATAATGAAAACTTGTAGCGACTACTCCTCTGAAACTACTTGACGGATTTTCATGAAACTTCACAGGAATGTTGCTCTTGATGTCTAAATGATCCTAGCAAAATTTCAGGTCGGCCGGAAATTCAAGATGGCCGCCACGGCTAAAAATAAATTTTCAAAATACAAGTTTGTAGCGACTACTTCTTGAAAACTATAAGTGATATTGATATGGGACTTTTTCTAAAATGAACAGCATGACATGATGTTGGTCCTTATCAAAAATCGTTTTGATTCGACGTTAAACGTGGCTGCCAGCGGCCATCTTTGTTTACATAGAGTTATATAGTAAAAACTTGTAGCGACTACTCCTCTGAAACTACTTGGCGGATTTTCATGAAACTTCACAGGAATGTTGCTCTTAATGTCTAATTGATCCTAGCAAAATTTCAGGTTGGCGAGAAATTCAAGATGGCCGCCATGGCTAAAAATAGATTTTCAAAATACAAGTTTGTAGCGACTACTTCTTGAAAACTATAAGTGATATTGATATGGGATTTTTTCTAAAATGATCAGCATGACATGATGGTTATCCGAGTCGAACATTATTTTGATTCGACATTAAACATGGCTGCCAGTGGCCATCTTTGTTTACATAGAGTTATATAATGAAAACTTGTAGCGACTACTTCTCTGAAACTACTTGACGGATTTTCATGAAACTTCACAGAACTGTTGCTCTTGATGTCTCATTGATCCTAGCAAAATTTCAGGTCGGCCGGAAATTCAAGATGGCCGCCATGGCTAAAAATAGATTTTCAAAATGCAAGTTTGTGGCGACTACTTCTTGAAAACTATAAGTGATATTGATATGGGACTTTTTCTAAAATGATCAGCATTACATGATGTTGGTCCTTGTCAAAAATCATTTTGATTAGATGTTAAACATGGCTGTCAGCGGCCATCTTTGTTTACATAGAATTATATAATGAAAACTTGTAGCGACTACTCCTCTGAAACTACTTGACGGATTTTCATGAACTTCACAGGAATGTTGCTCTTGATGTCTGATTGATCCTAGCAAAATATCAGGTCGGCCAGAAATTCAAGATGGCCGCCACGGCTAAAAATAATTTTTCAAAAAAAAAGTTTGTAGCGACTACTTCCTGAAATCAAAATCAATCAGTAGAGCTTCAAGGTCATTGACCTCTTGTTATCTTTAAAAACATATTTTCACTAAAAATACATCAATAGCATAGTTACCATCGTATTTATAATGATATTTGATAATTAAAAACATATCAACAACGGATTTGTTGATTTAGGACAAATTTCTGCTTTAAATTATGTATGGTAAATGGTTTATCAATGGAATATCTGTTTTTATAATTATTGGAGAGCACTGTAATAACAACACATAAAACTATTTTTTAAACTTTATTTTAATATATTTGGCAAATAAATTGGGCGTGTCATGGATTAAAAAACAAGCCCCAAGCATGGGGTTTAACAATTGGGCGGCCGGTAAGCACAAAAGACCATTATGGCAAGCCCTTACAGTAGAAAGCATTAAGCAATAAAGCAGATGAATATTACAATATTAAGGACATAAATACATGTGCACCAAATTAAATGTTCATTATGAAAGCAACTTTTCTGATAAGCATTTAAGCAAGTGTTGAAAGCATGGTTGATATTCAAGCATAATTACAAGTGCACCGAAGTCAATCAATTCAAATGTATTTTAGCAATTCATACAGACAGCAAATTTGTATATAATTTATGTTTAGATTACAATTCAGTTTCTGAGTATGTAGGAGCGGAATAAAGTTAAACTGAAACTTATATGTCCTTCCTTTCACACCTTTGCTGCCCGCCATATGGATGGGTGCCCGGGCACTGCAAGTCGGAGTGTCCAGGCTTCCGTCCGCCCAAAACAGAAATGGTGCAAAAAAAGTATATATTTCCTTTTAACTGTCTATTTTTAGCTCTACTGATCTCTAGAGCAGTGTCCGTCGTCCGTCTGTCCGTCCGTAAACCTTTTTTTTGTAGCGACTACTCTGAAAGTACTGAATGGATTTTCATGAAACTTTACAGAAATGTTGTCCATGATGTCTAGTTGATCCTAGCAAAAATTCAAGTTGATGTGAAATCCAAGATGGCCACCAAATCTAAAAATAGATTTTTAAAAAACTCTGGTAGCGACTATTTCTTAAAAACTCTTAAGGGATATTGATATGGGACTTTTTCTAAAATGATCAGCATGACATGATGTTGGTCCTTATCGAAAATCGTTTTGATTCGATGTTAAACATGGCCGCCAGCGGCCATCGTTGTTTACATAGAGTTATATAATGAAAACTTGTAGCGACTACTCCTCTGAAACTACTGAACGGATTTACATGAAACTTCACAGGAATGTTACTCTTGATGTAATTCAAGATGGCCACCATGGCTAAAAATAGATTTTCAAAAAACAAGTTTGTAGCAACTACTTCTTGAAAACTATAAGTGATATTGATATGGGACTTTTTCTAAAATTATCAGCATGACATGGTGTTTGTCCTTGTCAAAAAACTTTTTGATTCGATGTTAAACATGGCTGTCAGCGGCCATCTGTGTTTACATAGAGTTATCTAGTAAAAACTTGTAGCGACTACTCCTCTGTAACTACTCGACGGATTTTCATGAAACTTCACAGAATGTTGCTCTTGATGTCTAATTGATCCTAACAAAATTTCAGGTCGGCCGGAAATTCAAGATGGCCAACATGGCTAAAAATAGATTTTCAAAATACAAGTTTGTAGCGACTACTTCTTAAAAACTATAAGTGATATTGATATGGGACTTTTTCTAAAATGATCAGTATGACATGATGTTGATCATTGTCAAACATTATTTTGATTTGAAGTTAGACATTAGGCCATCTTTGTTTACATAGAGTTATATAATGAAAACTTGTAGCGACTACACCTCTGAAACTACTTGACGGATTTTCATGAAACTTCACGGGAATGCTTATCTAGCTATCAAAAACCTATCATTAGAGCTTCAAGGTCATTGACATCTTGTTAATGAAACATGGTTAAAAAACAAGTTGTTCCCCACATTTGATAAATGAACACCATCCTGTTCAAGACAGTTATCATCAGCCTGAATGTCTGGATGAATGGCCCCAATATCTATTATAGCTTTAGCAGCATAACTGTTTAGCCGCTTTCTGGCCCGTTCCATTGCAACAGAGTTGTTAGAATAATGCTATGAAAGCCTAGGAAGTAGTTGAGACTAAATAACGACCACATGAGGTAAATTGACCCTAAAAAACTCAGAGGCTTAACGTGCTTTCTAAGAACCTTTAATGGGTATTTCCTTAAATCATTTCTCTCACAGTGCAGCAAAATGTGTGAGGGGGCTGGACCATATTGCAACAGGTACTGAAACTTGCTCTGCACGTCTAGGAGACCCAAACCACTATAGCCTGGCCACCATACTGTTGCATGAAGTCGTACAAGTCCTAAATTGAGTCCATCTGGTCTTGTACGTGCCACCGAAAATGCCCTCTTGACAATCGATGAACTCAGACACCAGATCATGTGATCACCTAAAATAACTTGCTTATGGTTAATATTTAGCTAATAACGAGATTGTTTTATTAGCTAATCTGAGAAAATTCGGAGAACATGCACTGGGAAACAGACATAAGTTTTATACCCCTCAGAACTCCATCTCCCCATTGCTTTAATATACTCTGGTAGGAAACCTCTACTAGCAGCGAAAGTAGCTGCCCCTATTCTAAAAGAATGTGATTTGTATCTTGAATAGTCATTGCCAAGAAAAGCTAAGGATTTATTTAGAACAGCGGATAATTGGTAATGGAACAATGGACTCCCCATCAAAATGACAAAATAAAGGACCAGGTATATGAGGCCCTACCTTAAGAAACTTTTCTAAGGTATATAAAGTGCCTCCAGATCTTGTGAATTTCAGAATGGTGCGACCTAACTGATCTGTTTTTGAATACCTAACGTGTACAGCAAGAGTCACCTTCTGGGAACTCAAACTAATATCCTCAAGTGATAAGATATTGGCCAACGGAGCCCCCTTGGTGACTGCTAGTTCACCAACCCTAAATAAGCCACAAAAAGCCAAGGTAAATGCTGTGCTAAATAAGGTGGACTCATACGTGTTTGTGAAAACTACATGCAACTGCGCTAGTACTGAGGACAATATTGCTGTTGTAATTGGAAGACTGGAAGATGGGATAACAAGTTGTCCATCCATTCGTATGTCGTCCGTCCGTCCGTCGTCTGTTAACTTTTGCCTTGTGAACACTCTAAGGCCTTCATTATTAATCAGTCTTTACGAAACTTTGCCAGTGTCTTTATATCAATGAAAGCTCGGTCAAGTTCTTAAACCAGGCAGATCAGATTAATTTCACCGGAGTTATGGCCCTTGTTTTGCTGAAAAATGCCATATTAAGCCTTGTGAACACTCTAGCACCTTCATTTATTATTTTATCTTTACCAAACTTGCACAGATTGTTAGTATCAATGAAAGCTCGGACAAGTTAGATAACCTGCCAAATCGGATCAGTAACACCGGCGTTATGGCCCTTGTTGTTTCTGAAAAATACCATTGTCTGCCTTGTGAACACTCTAGCACATTGAAAGCTCGGACGAGTTTGAAAACCAGCCAGATCGAACCAGTAACACTGGAGTTGTGGGTACGGCAGTTTTTCAATATTTGGTAATGTACACTGGAAACCCTAGGGGTCGTGGGTTCAAATCTCACTGGAGGCATATATGTATATTTTTTATCCACAAGAAACAGTGAGCCACGTTTATTGTTTTTCTGCCACTGCTCTTAGTGATCTGAGCGAGATGGCACCTGAAACAATGCAGGGGTCATGATGAAGACCTTTAATGAGCATGAACAAAAAATGACAAAATGAATATGAATGTGGGGTGGGGTGGGGTCCTACCCCTCTGCATGTGACGGTGTGTTTTCAGTGGTTGTAATCTACCCCGGCAACCATACGGGGGTCAAATTTGGTTCCAGCCCAGGGGTCACATGATTTATGGAGACTTTTATAGGAAAAAAATCTTCTGAAACCAGTTATACACTTACTGAGCATGAACTTATGGATACAACTATACAACCAGAATCAGCACCGGTTTCCAACCCCACCAATGCGAAACCCCACCCTATAACCGTATATACACTTTTATAGGCATGACAATACGGGAACATCAATCCGACTGGCATCGGCCCTGGGATCTGTTGGGATACCCACCCTAGAACCATATATACACTTCCTGGGCATGAACAGAAGGTTTCAACTAGCCAACCAGCATCAGTCCAGACACTGTCCCCACCCCCAGGGGACATAGCCCCTGTGTCATAGCTTGGAAACAATTGAGATTGCCACCCCGTAAACATAATACACTTGCTAGGCATGAACAGATAAATACAACCATCCCACCAGCATTGGCACCACCTTTGAGAAAATAGCCTGTGGTGAAATAGCCCCTGGGTCATAACTTGGAAACCGTTGGGATCCCCACCCTATAACCATATATCCACTTACTGGGGATGAACAGACGGATACAACCCTCCAACCAGCATCGGCCCTGTGATCTATCACCACCCCTGGGGACATAACCCCTATGTCATAACTGTTGTGATCTCCACCCTATAACCATGTGTAAATTTAGTGGGTATCAACAGACGGATACAACAATCCAACCAGCATTGGCCTCGGGGTCCGTCCCCACCCATGGGAAAATAGTCTCTGGGTCATAACTAGGAAACCATTAAGATTCCCAACCTATAACCATATATTATACATATAATATGCATAAACAGATGGATACAAACCCTATAACATAATTTAGAAACCATTGAGATTCCCACCCTATAACTACCCTCATGAAAATATAGTGTCTGAATATTGGCTGAACCACTGTCTGAAATTTAACTGAACATTGTCTGATTCTTGGCTGAACGGACGTTATTTGGCGTTATTTGGCCTTGTCTGAATATTTACTTAAATTGGAACGAATCCAGACAAAATTCAGACTGAAAATCGTCTGAATCTTCAGGGTTTATTCAGACAAAATTCAGACTCAAAAGTGTCTGAAGTCTGAATCTCTCAGAACATTTTAAGAAAGATTCAGAAAATGGTTCAGACACTATTCAGACTTTTATTCTGAAATTTAACTGAACATTGTCTGATTCTTGGCTGAACGGTCGTTATCTGGCCTCGTCTGAATATTTACTTAAATTGGAACGAATTCAGACAAAATTCAGACTGAAAATCGTCTGAATCTTCAGGGTTTATTCAGACAAAATTCAGACTCAAAAGTGTCTGAAGTCTGAATCTCTCAGAACATTTTAAGAAAGATTCAGAAAATGGTTCAGACACTATTCTGAAATTTAACTGAACATTGTCTGATTCTTGGCTGAACGGTCGTTACTTGGCCTCGTCTGAATATTTACTTAAATTGGAACGAATCCAGACAAAATTCAGACTGAAAATCGTCTGAATCTTCGGGGTTTATTCAGACAAAATTCTGACTCAAAAGTGTCTGAAGTCTGAATCTTTCAGAACACTTTAAGAAAGATTCAGAAAATTGGTTCAGATATTTATTCTGAAAAGTTGCTTAAAACCACTGTCTGAAATTTAACTGAACATTGTCTGAACGGACAATATTTGGCGTCATTTGGCTTTGTCTGAATATTTACTTAAATTGGAACGAATCCAGACAAAATTCAGATTGAAAATTGTCTGAATTTTCAGGGTTTATTCAGACAAAATTCAGACTCAAAAGTGTCTGAATCTCTCAGAACATTTTAAGAAAGATTCAGAAAATGGTGCAGACACTATTCAGATTAGATTAGAATTATGACAGACAAGAATGATCACAATAGCTCACATGTGAGCCTTTGACCCAGATGAGCTAAAAATATAACAATTTAAGTGATAAAACTGTCAACATCTTTGTTAATAATTTGTCAGACATATCTTTGCCAGAAAAGTGTCCATGGGTCACGAATGCCCCCTCTGAAAACAATCAGAGTAAAACAGAAAATTGGACAAAAAAGGGTTAATGTTACTCCGGTAATACTGGGTCAATTTTGATGCCGAATCCATATGCACATCTTGAAAAAAGGGCCATAATGCAGGTAATATCGGGTAGATTTAAATGCCGAAAGGATATACACATTTTGACATCCTAAGTAAGTATCCTGTAAACTTTCAAAACAAACAAAATGTGGGACGAGATAGACACGGTCACACCAAATATATTTTTAAGTAAAATTTGACCAAAAAAAAAGGGCTGCAACTCACTGCCCCTGCGAATGGATTAGGAGCCATTGGCTATTTTGGCTACTGCTAGCGTTAACCTATACAGTTCCCTGGTGAAAATATTCCTGTGGAATTCCAATGGATGTCCATTAGAATAATCTAGCGGAATTGCTCTGGAATTCCACTGGAAATACCACTGGAATTCCAGAGCAATTCCACTTGATCTTTCCACTGGAATACCACTGGAAATAATACCAGTGGAATTCCACTGGATATCAGAGCAATTCCACTAGATTATTTCCAGTGGAATACTAGTGATATTTCCACTGGAATACTCTAATGGAATAGCCCTGATATCCAGTGGTATACCATATATGTTTACATACCCGGTTTGACTGTGGGATTCGATAACATTTAGGACAATTTAAATTGGAGGACAGACAGCAGACAACGCCCTATCGAATAAGCTCATGCAATAATCTCTGGCCTGTGGCCACTAGAGCTATATATAGCTAATTAAATATAACTTCTTTTTTAAATGAGGTATACATTTAAATTTATTAAATTCTGACATGTGGTAAAAACAGCAGTCCCATGACCGTATAGCGTCTCCACACAATCCACACAATCTTCCTTGGTGATTAGTTTGGTATAGGGCCAGGTTTTTTTCTTGGATCTATGCACTGCAATAGCTCGTCCCGCCCCATGTGCACGTATGTCTTTTTTGGCCTCTCCAAGAAATTGAAATCTGAAAATAAGTTTTTCATAAAATATTGACAGCATGTGTTTTACAAGTATGATCTGCTGCCTTAAATATAGCTTTAAATTGTTTTTAAGAAAACCTTTATAAATTTTTTTTTTCCAAGATTAAGAGCTAGACCCTTTTGTGTGTAACTGGTGCAAGTGTCTTCAGCGAAACGATGCAATAGGGCGAGTGTTCAGGGCCATTTTACCATCATGTTTTGTATGTGCTTTCAACTTAACACTTTTTGAAGCTGCAGTGTTTAGTGTTTTTGTTTGAACTATGGAGGGCTGGCGTGGCGCAGTCGGTAGCGCGGCGGATTTGTAACCGGAGGCCCCGGGGTCAATCCTCCGTGGTGCCACTGAGTTCCGTCGGTGTGTTCTTGGGCAAGACACTTTCCCTTAGCCCCGTCCGTCGGATGGGGACGTAAACCGGGCGGTCCCGTGTATCGGTCTATCCTCCGAGCACGTTAAAGAACCATAGGAATCTATTTGATAATAAGAGTAGGGCAAGTTCCCGGATTCCTATGTATCCTTCCCCTCTCTCTGGGGCGGCTCTAAATAACCTATACTGTGTTGATGAGCCGTTAAACAACATTCAATTGTTTGAACTATAAATACATAATCTTGGGTAAGTACATGTTTCAGTACCTTGATTCTTCTGACAGCAAGCATTTATAAGTTACATTTTTTTTTTTTAAACCAATACCAATTTTTTTAATAGAAAACAATTATTATACCTTCATACTTTGGTCAGGTAGAAGGTACAAAGACCTGAGAAGTATTCTGGTCCATGGTTTTATCTTTCTGCGTCTTCATTTTTGCAGCATTCTTGTTTAGCTTTTCCAGCCTATCGAAATATAAATGCAACCAAAATGTAGAAATCAAAATAAAATGTAAAAAGGCCGAGTTGAACGTCATCAGCAAAATGACATGCATATTTTGAAACTGTATCAAATCATTTTCTTTAAAATCCTGATTAATATATGATTATATGAATAAACTTCTTTGTTTTACAAGATATCTCATTCAGAATCTGTTTTGCTTGGACTATAAACGGCCAACCGGAAGCCGCTGTCAAAGTAACGACCGGAAGCCGGTCTACATTTCAAAACTCAACTTCTCAAGTCGCAGTTCCAAAATCCATTAGATTTTATGCTTGTTAACCAAACACTTTACACAAATTGTTTCATTCATAAGAGTATGCATTTAATTGTAACGAGCTGTTTTCCATCGTTAAAAATGTCTGCAAATTTACGATCCCCGTACATTCGCGAAAACTGATGACGTTATATTCAGCATACGATTTCCTACATTTTAAAAAGTAATTGATGCGTTCGTGTTTCGTGGAAGAATATATATCTACTTATTAACTTGTTTATATGCATGACATATGATTAGTGTATGTTCCAAAATACTTACGGCTGTTGTTTTTTCTGCTTTCGCGGTCATGAGAGTCGGTCTTGCAGCGTTCTTTTTGAAACTGTGACGTCACGTAATTTTCACACGTCGTTATAACCGTTATAATTCCGTTCATGCGGGTGGCGTTCTATTGAATAAAACTCGCTGTTTCTAGATATATTGACCTGAATCACCAATAATAGCATGTGTTTTCCACATCAAACAATATCATTAAATCATTTTAATTTCTCGCTCAATATCAGTTTAAAAGGGACACACGGAAAGCTTGATATCTTTTTCATTTTCCGAAGTTTTATTTATTTAGCGCTTTCCTTTAAATATCAAGCGCGGTGCTTATATTTTGCTTATTGTCACAGAGCCCCTCTATCGGTGTCACTCGCCAGATAGTGTGAAATACACCTCCACAAATAACAAGTTTTTGACTGTCATTTCTCGCTTCTGAGAAGTCAAGTCGGCGACCTAAGGTCATATTTGCGGCCCTGGAATGTTATGTGAGAAAATGCGAACTCAAAGCACTCGTTTATTAATGCGATTATATGAGGTATTCAGTGTATTTCATTGATAAAGTATGAAATTAAACGTAAATGGATGCGCATCTTCCTCAAAAGCGTTACAAAATTAGCGATATGCTTCTTTTTTCCCAAACAATCGTAAATCATAATAATGAGCGGCCCTGGATTATTTTTCGAGAAAATGCGAATTTTTTAATACACTCGAAGAACTCGTTTATTAATGCGACTGGATGAGGTATTCAGTGTATTTCATTTGTAAAGAATGAAATTAAACATATATATGGATGTGCGTCTTTCCCAAAAAAGCGTTACAAACTTAGCGATATGCTTCTTTTTTCATATGTCACCGGTTTTCGCGATTTCAATAAAGGAAAAGATATTTATAGTTCTGAATGTTTAATTGATATACAGGCCTAACACTACTGCATACATGTTCAAAAATACACTAAGTAGACTTAAATGTTGGGCAAGACAATTGCCTTTTGAAAATATGCTTGCTCTGAGGCTGAGAAAGTGGATTTTAAAAATATTTCCAAAAAAACATTTTTGAAACGGTCAATAGCATTGAGAGTGCCTTCTGATTAAAATAAGGCATAATTCATTTTACAACTAAAACCATCTCCGAGCAGATGGTGTATCTTAGAATTATATAAAAAAAAAAAGGAAAGGTGGGGAATAGACTCCTGCTGACCACCCTTCGAAATCCAAAAACGTGCTGTCTGTGTCAGCGCCTGAAAAAAATCCTGGGGTGAACCCTGGCTGAGCTGTTTGTTGAGGTCAGGGCTGGATGACTTAAAACTATGGTCACCAGCTCAACCATGGTCATTAAGATTATCAAAGATTGCCAATGGCAACCATGTTTAATGTCGACACAGTTCTGGAAGGAATAATGTAATCTTTTTTCATTCCATGTAATCACATAAAGGATGTCAATATAATAACCTTTAATTTGCACATAAATTGATATAGATTTGTTTAATGAAGATGAAGTCTGAACATTTCAGAACATTTCAGACTTTTCGTCTGAACATATCAGACTTACGGTGGAAGTCTGAACATTTCAGACTTTAGGTGGCTCATTTATTCAAATTTTAAGTCTGGACAGTTTTGACAGTTCCGATTCATTTTTCAACCGAAGTAAGAATTTCAAGAAAGCAAAAAAAGGTTTTCTAATTATAGATAAAGTAAAATTTATATATATACAATCATGGATATTTTTTTATTTTTGAAGTCTGAACATTTCAGACCTTCAGATGTTTCTTTACCTTAACACAGACAGATTCAGACTTTACTTTTATATAAAATATCTAAGTCTGAAGAGTTCAGAAAGTGTTCAGTTTATATTCAGAAGATGTATAATTTGAAATTGTCTGAATCACTTGTGAATAGTTCTGAATCATTTTCTGAACTGTTCAGAAAGTGTTCAGTTCATATTCAGAATATGTATAATCTGAAATTGTCTGAATCACTTGTGAATATTTCTGAATCATTTTCTGAACTGTTCAGAAAGGGTTCAGTTCATATTCAGAATATGTATAATCTGAAATTGTCTGAATCACATCTGAAGAGTTCTGAATTTTTTCTGAACTGTTCAGATGCTGTTCTGCCATGTTCAACAATTGTTCAGACAATTATCAGAACAGTGATTTTATGTTCAGCCAAAATTCAGATGGCAATTTTGTGTACAGACAGATTCAGACAGTGCTCAGACAGGATTCAGAAAGTTTCAGACAAAATTCAGAAATTATGTTTCATGAGGGTATACACTTATTTGGCCTGAGCACTTTAAGGCAGGCGTGGGAATTTGCAATGGTGATCTCATTCTGTTGTGAAATTATAAGCTTGTTTGACATTTTTTCATCTTTGTGATTCAGGGCCAAGATTGGCCCTCTTGTTTTAGAAATCTAACTTCCATAGAAAATCAAAATTCCAAATATTGTGATTTAGTGTGAATGACTTTTCATTTTGAGACATAGTTTGGGGTATACAATCTGTCAAGAAGTGCTTTTAAGTAGAACTGTAATAAAACAAATAAATTGTTTTTTATACTTTTTGGATTTTGAAGAAGATCAACAGAAAGCATCGTTGAATTCATATTACCCTCCCACTTCATACTGTTTGGATGCCTGCTGCTGTTATTATCCATAAAGATCATAAAGAACATAACACTTCTATTTAATGTGATGAAAAACTGCCCCTCCCACGCCGACCAAAATTTACCCTCTCTATTAATCCATATACATACACTACTAACAAATAAAATGTTTTACTATAAAAGAGATTTGAGGCTTCAAATTACCCAAGGCCAGAGTTATGCAGTTTATGTCTTGTTATTACATTTCTGTGGGTGAAAGATTTGGATTTCTCAGTGAAAGAATAGTAATAACTAACTCCGAACACAAAAATAACTAACTGCGACGTTGAGTTATGACATTAATAATGTGTTGGTGACGTCGACGTCATCTGCCGATAACGCTAAATAAAGCGAATAATTCTGGTTAAAATCATAAATATCGTATTTATCAGTTCGGACGGGATAAAATAATAATTTTTTTTGGTGTCCGGAAATATAACTTTCCAAAATTAACGCATATTTGCCAATGTCCGAATATTTTGAGAGGAACCGTAAATTAACATTCTACGGTAAGCAGGGCTTCTAAAATCGCCGGTTTATTGGTTCCCAGACCGAAATCTGTTTCTCCGGACCGTTTTTCTTTTCAAAATCTCTGTTTAAATCGGTCCCAGATATTTTATCTATCGGTCGTTAAAAAATCTACAATTGCCCTTCACACTCCTAATATCCTAAAATATGCCTTGCGGCAATATTCTGTGATCCATAACACAATTGTTTGTCACTCGCTGTGCGAAAGTAGGTCAATTTGGACTAAACCATTACCGATAGTAGGGAGTTTTCCAGAAGAGTCTATAGCCAGGTAGCATGCCCAGTGAAAGTATATCACGCGTTCTGTCGGTTCACTGAAGCGAGTGTTACCGTCTGTAATTTCTTTGATATACCGTTAGTCGTAAGGTGTTAGCCTGTTTGCTTGTGTCGGTTTGTTTTTTTAAGTGGCCAAAGCTGGGACTGAAATTTGTTTGCGTCATTTAAAAAAAATTAAAATACCAAGATGTGTTAATTGTTTGTTTGATTTTTTTTTTACAATAACTTCAAGTATAATATTAATGACATTAATTAAGGAAAGTGATCAAACCTGACACCGTTTTTTTTTTAAGTCGGACCGAAATCGTTTGCCTTGGTCGTAACATTTGGTATTAATTAAGCTAATTGATGAGAAACGATATTACTCAAATTTATGTAAAATTGTATATAATTTGCTAGTCTGCGCGTTAGTCCGCGTTTTATACCTACCCGGTTTATTAGAAACTTCCGGTTCAATTCCTCAAATGATCAACAATTTTAATATTGAGTGAAAATTATTCATTCAGTAAAGCGAAGACATGATGTCAGTCATTAAAATGTACAAATTGTGATAAAGTGTTATAAATAATACAAATATAATACAAACATACATTTTAAATAGTTCTCTATATCAATGACTAAACGGAAAAAATGTACGGTGCAGCTGACATGGTGGATGGGGTACGGCGATTTAAGTGATTTTTTCAAAATAAGTGCGATTCTTACGGCAGTAAAAAACCTGGACCGATTTGCATTTTAAAATTTTTGAAGCCCTGACGGTAAGTATTTTTACTTGTGAATTTCGGGGCAATCTCACCTTCGTAGTTTACGGCAATAACGAAAATCCGTCCATTAATTATCACTTATTGGTAATTATTCGGCTGTTCTATAAACTGTCTAAAATTACGGTACTCATCTTGAGCAAACCCTAAAACCTGTGAAATCATTACACCGAGACACACTGTACACGCGGGTATACCGGTAGTGGGTTATTCTATTTGCATAATCCTTTGAATTTTGCGGTGAGCGAGCGGTACACTCGTTTGATCTTTGGAACTGTCAGGTTCTAGTCACAAGTGTAGTTAATGCTGGCTAGTGCGGACTGTGTAATAGTATACTGGGCTATATGCGATTCAATCCACAACAGTGAACTAATAAAAAATGTGTAAACAATGAACTAATGAACAATTATGACATGTAGTTTATTATATTTTGTTTGAAATGTAGCAATAAACTTTATTGAATAATGAGACAATGCAATTTTTAAACATGTTGATTAAGAAAAAGAAAAAAAATTAAAATTATAAAATAGTCGTGTTTTTTGTAAATTTAATTGCACCATCATGTTATTCCTCAAATCGAAGCTAAAAAATAAGACATGCCATGCTTATAGTATGAAATAAAAAATATTTGATCTCTGTACAAACAGACATCAAATCACATAGCACTTTACCTGTGTGAGCGAGTCCGTATTTTTTTGCTGGTAATGCCAGATAATGGAATGGCCCACTAGCTACCAAAACAACCCGTAACACCCACATTGGAATGGTTTTACCTGGTGTAAACAATTGTTTCAACACGCGCCTGACCGATTACACAGAATTTATATGGATGTTTATAGGCATGGGTCAGTAATAATGCAATTGTTTCAAAATGGCTCGTTAATAACAGTAAAAAATCACGATCAAAAACTTTTTATTTAATTGCATCAAACAAGTTACAATAAAAATTCATTGAAGTATATTCTGCTGCTTCTGTTGGTAATTATCGGGATGCAATCAAGTCGTTGATCTTTTAACCTGTCATTTTCGGCAAATAGTTAATCTTTTCCCGATGTCCGAATTTATAAAACCATCAAAACTATTGAAAAAAGGTTGATTTTCAATATGTCCGAACACTAGTTTTATTATTTCCTTCAATTAATTAGGTGTCCGGAATTAATGAGTGTCCGGACTCATCGAGTAAATACGGTAATCTGATTAGAAATGTAATAAATAGATTATTTAACTGCTTTGTTCGATTATAGGGAAATCCTTCACTTAATTAATCGATTGTAACCAGTCATCAGTTACCAACTATGATGATTGATTATGACAGTCTATAATCTATCATCGGTAAAATGTGTAAATACGCTTAATTAATGCTGAAAATAGAAATAAACACGGTTATTCAGGAGACAACAGTTAGGAAATACATTTGTGAACATTAGCTATTAAAACAAATTGACCCATTTATATCAATTATAATTATTTTACTGATTAAAATGAAATAAAATGGCATAAGAACCAGACAGACAGGAGAGAATACATACAAAATCAGAAGTGTTCTAAGTTCAAGCCCAGAAACTGAGATTAGCATACATGTGTTATACTTCAGACTGACTAGCCGATTATAACCGATAATCAATTGTAAATTTCAAGGATTGTCCAACATTATAACTGATAATCGATTGTAAATTTCATGGATTGTCCATCATTATAACTGATAATCGATTGTAAATTTCAAGGATTGTCCATCATTATAACTGATAATCGATTGTAAATTTCAACTGATTGCCCATCACTACTTTTTATACTTTGGGTAGTAATTATACCTACTGTTGAAACCCGAGAGTGGTGTATCGGTTTACTGTTTGTCATTGATCGTTACCGTAGACCTCATGACCCGTATAATATTTACCGTTATTCAAAATTATTGTTTGCTTAATAATGTTGCAAGCCCTTTGATAAATATTTACCAATTGTGTTACTATATAATTGTAATTCTTAAAGATTGTTTTTCTTTGCTGTTAGCATTTGTGATTAAGCACGTCAAACAATGATTACTTTAATTGAAGAAAAAACACTTGGCAATTGGCACTTATTAATTAAGCGTTAAATTGTTTGAGGACGTTTATTTTGAATAACATTGATATTTAACATGGCACAGGAGAAAATAAATACATTCTAATATAACTGAGTAAATGACAGTCCCAGTCTGACAAGCTGTAATTATTTCAGCCTAATGACACTCTCTGACAAGCTGTAATTGTTCAGCCAAATGACACATTCACAGTCTGACAAGCTGTAATTGTTCAGCCAATCTGATTTCAATTGCATGTTCTGCATACATGGCACAGTACTCTAATTTACATGTGGTCCACTACCAAGCTGGTTCAAATGCTGACCAATGTCAAATCTGGCCACTCCCCTGGGGTCACAGTTTTACATGGCTATGTAGGAGTATTTTTAGCTCGACTATCCTACTCACCACGGCGTTGGCGTCGGCGTCCCCAGCTTCACCTTAAAGTTTTTATGCAATAGATTTATAACTTCAATACTACTGAAGCTATTGCATTAAAACTTTATACTAATGTTTCCCATCAAATTCTGCACCTTACCCAACAATCCCCATAACTCTTCCTTGCATTTTGACAAAGTTATGACCCTTTGATTGTCATGTCTTTTGTGTAATAGATTTATAACTTTAAAACTACTCAAGCTATTGCATTAAAACTTTATACTAATGTTTCCCATCAAATTCTGCATCTTGTCCAACAATTTCCATAACTCTTCCTTTCATTTTGACAAAGTTATGGCCCTTTGATTGTCTTGTCTTTACCTTAAAGATTTTGTGCAACAGATTTATAACTTCAAAACTACTCAAGTTATTGCATTAAAATTGTAATGTTTCACATCAAATTCTGTACCTCATCCAACAATCCCCATAACTCTTCTATTCATTTTGACAAAATTATGGCCCCTGAATTGGTAAAAAATTCTCCGAAACAAAAATGGCTGCAGCTTAGATATTTTGTATGTAGCATCGTCTAGTAGTCCTCTACCAAGTTTGCTCAAATGGTGACCCTGGGTTCAGAATTAGACCTGCCCTGGGGATCGCGAGAGCGGAAAATATGTGGGTGTGGGTGGGACCCCGAGTCATAAATTAATAACCATTGAGATCCCCACCCTATAACCATATATACACTTGCTGGACATGAACAGACAGATACAACAATCCAACCAGCATAGACACTAGGTTGCTTCCACCCCTGGGGACATAGCCCCTTGGTAATAACTTGGAAACCATTAAGATCCCCACCCTATTTCCATATATACACTTACTGGGCATGAACCGACGGATACAACCACTCAACCAGCATAGACCCCGATCTCCTTCCCCAACCCTGGGGACGTAGCCTCTTGGTCATAATTAGGAAACCATTAAAATCCTTGCCCTATAAGGCCAGAAGAAAAAATACCTGTGTTTCTGGTTACTCAGCTGAAAAAAATAGGTAGTTAGGTAGGCAGTTAAAAGTTGTGTTTTTTTGTTGTTGTTTTTTGCCCATGTGGTTTGGACGATGTTAAAGGTATCTTTAACTTTGTCAAGTAGTTAATTTGTAGTGATTTTGCAAGGAGAGAAGGAAAACAACCTCATGATATCTTCTTAACTTGTTTGTTTTGAATAACCCCGTGTGGTTGCCGGGGTAGAATACAACCACTGCAAACACACCGTCACATGCAGAGGGGTAGGACCCTCCCCCCCCCCGCCCCCCGCCCCCCCCCATTCATATTCATTTTGTCATTTTTTGTTCATGCTCATTAAAGGTCTTCATCATGACCCCTGCATTGTTTCAGGTGCCATCTCGCTCACATCACTAAGAGCAGTGGCAGAAAAACAATAAACGTGGCTCCAGCGTAAATGGAGTTTTTACGATACAATTCGCAGCAACTCTGCAGTTCAGGGTGAGTTGGTTCTAGGCCCATTTTCCATATTTTATCTCGATGTACATGGAAGATGAGCCTGGCATGTTCATGCCTGTTAGGCGCCATATAACCTGTAATGTGTTGGTGCGCCTTAAAACCCCAATTCAATTCAATTGTTTTGAATAAAATAAATTGAAAACATATTCTGCCATTACGAGTTTACATAAGATTGAATTTTATAATTTCCTGAGGCTGGGTGGTATTGGAAGAACAAATCTGCTGGCAGCATGTCATGATTAATGTTTTTCATAACTTCTGCTCTGTCCCATGTCTGTATTTTCCAATTCTAATAGCCAAAAAGGAAGCACAGTGCACCATGGAGGCGGCCATGTTTTAGCGCATGTTTCGTACTCAATATTTTCGTACATTACCGTTTCGTACCCAGTTTTTCGTCCTATTTTTAGCTCTACTGATCAGAGATCAGCAGAGCTTATGCCGTGGTGCGGCGTCCGTCGTCCGTCTGTCTATCCGTCTGTCTATAAACTTTTTTTTGTAGCGACTTCTCCTCTGAAACTACTGAATGGATTTTCATGAAACTTTTTAGAAATGTTGCCCATGAAGTCTAGTTGATCCTAGCAAAAATTCATGTTGATGTGAAATCCAAGATGGCCGACAGATCTAAAAATAGGTTTTTAAAAAACAAGATTGTAGCGATTTCTTCATGAAAACTATAAGTGATATTGATATGGGATTTTTTCTAAAATGATCAGCATGACATGATGTTGGTCCTTGTCGAAAATCGTTTTGATTCGACGTTAAACATGGCTGCCAGCGGCCATCTTTGTTTACATAGAGTTATATAATGAAAACTTGTAGCGACTACTTCTCTGAAACTACTTGACGGATTTTCATGAAACTTCACAGGAATGTTGCTCTTGATGTCTAATTGATCCTAGCAAAATTTCAGGTCGGCCGGAAATTCAAGATGGCCGCCACGGCTAAAAATAAATTTTCAAAATACAAGTTTGTAGCGACTACTTCTTGAAAACTATAAGTGATATTGATATGGGACTTTTTCTAAAATGATCAGCATGACATGATGTTGGTCCTTGTCAAAAATCGTTTTGATTCAACGTTAAACATGGCTGCCAGTGGCCATCTTTGTTTACATACAGTTATATAGTAAAAACTTGTAGCGACTACTCCTTTGAAACTACTTGACAGATTTTCATGAAACTTTACAGGAATGTTGCTCTTAATGTCTAATTGATCCTAGCAAAATTTCAGATCGGCCAGAAATTCAAGATGGCCGCCACAGCTAAAAATAGATTTTTAAAAAAGAAGTTTGTAGCGACTACGTCTTGAAAACTATAAGTGATATTGATATGGGACTTTTTGTAAAATGATCAGAATGACATGATGGTTATCAGAGTCAAACATTATTTTGATTCGACGTTAAACATGGCTGCCAGTGGCCATCTTTGTTTACATAGAGTTATATGATGAAAACTTGTAGCGACTACTCCTCTGAAACTACTTGACGGATTTTCATGAAACTTCACAGGAATGTTGCTCTTGATGTCTAATTGATCCTAGCAAAATTTCAGGTTGCCCGGAAATTCAAGATGGCTGCCATGGCTAAAAATAGATTTTCAAAATACAAGTTTGTAGCGACTACTACTTGAAGACTATAAGTGATATTGATATTGGACTTTTTGTAAAATGATCAGCATGACATGATGTTGGTCCTTGTCAAAAATTGTTTTGATTCAACGTTAAACATGGCTGCCAGGGGCCATCTTTGTTTACATAGAGTTATATAGTAAAAACTTGTAGCGACTAATCCTTTGAAACTACTAGGCAGATTTTAATGAAACTTTACAGGAATGTTGCTCCTAATGTTTAATTGATCCTAGCAAAATTTCAGATCGGCCAGAAATTCAAGATGGCCGCCATAGCTAAAATTAGTTTTTTTAAAAAAGAAGTTTGTAGCGACTACGTCTTGAAAACTATAAGTGATATTGATATGGGACTTTTTGTAAAATGATCAGCATGACATGATGGTTATTAGAGTCAAATATTATTTTGATTCGACGTTAAACATGGCTGTCAGTGGCCATCTTTGTTTACATAGAGTTATATAATGAAAACTTGTAGCGACTATTCCTGTGAAACTACTTGACGGATTTTCATAAAACTTCACAGGAATGTTGCTCTTGATGTCTAATTGATCCTAGCAAAATTTCAGGTCTGCCGGAAATTCAAGATGGCCGCCACGACTAAAAATTTTTTTTCAAAAAACAAGTCTGTAGCAACTACTTCCTGAAATCAAAATCAATCTGTAGAGCTTCAAGGTCATTGACCTCTTGTTTATTTTATTTTTTTTGACAAAAAAATGTAGGGTCGGTGCCAAAAAATAGGGACGGTCGGATAACCAGAAACACGGGTATTTTTTTTTCTAGCCTAACCACATATACAGTTACTGGGCATGAACAGACGGATACAACCATCCAACCAGCATAGACCCTGCACTCCTTCCACACCCCTGGTGACATAGCCCCCGGGTCATAACTTGTAAACCGTTGAGATCACTACCCTATAACCATATATACACTTACTGGGCATTAACAGACGGATACAACCATCCAACCAGCGTAGACCCTAGGCTTCTTCCCCACCTTTGTTGACCTAGCTTCTGGGTCAAACTTTACAAATAATTTGATATTTTTATCTCGACTGTTCGAAGAATCTTATGGGGTCTATAGGTCAAAGTTCATGGTCACAAATTGCATTTTCGTGTTGATAGGCTCTTAGCATCAGGTAAATGTTTACGTCCGCATTTCTTAACATGTAAATAACCAAAATGTTTTGTCCAATCATCATCAAACTTACATACTTTATTATAAATGGGACGGTGATCGTATCTATTGAGTTCAAGATCATTGGATGAAAGGTCAAGGTCACAAAGGGGTCAAAGGTCAGATGTGTTTACATTATACTTTTAACATATTTCCTTCAAATTTTCAACTTATAAAATTTGCATTATGTATCCTTTGAAAGGGTTATTATGAAATTACCTCCGTGTCATCACAGAAAAATTGTGGCCCTTGATTTAATGAAAATTCCAATGTTTTACTTCTTGACACATCCAGCTCGCCCCTTTAATTTCACCTTTTTATGCCCCCGCAAAAATTTCGGGGGCATATAGTAATCACATCATCAGTCTGTCCGTCTGTTCGGATTCTGTCTGTCTGTCCATCATTCCGCTATTCGTGTCCGGACTGTATCTTCAAAACCCCTGCATGAATTTTTGATTAACTTGGCACAAGTGATCAACATAACAAGTCGATGTGTCGCACGCAAAACCCAGGTCCGTACCTCATAGGTCAAGGTCACACTTGAAGTCCATAGGTCAAAAACAGGTACGCTATTTCGTGTCTGGACCATAACGTCACAACCCCTGCAGGGATTTTTAAATAACTTGGCACAAGTGATCACCATAACAAGACGATGCGTCTTGCGCAAAACCCAGGTCCGTACCTCAAAGGTCAAGGTCACACTTGAAGTTCATAGGACAAAAACAGGTACGCTATTTCGTGTCCGGTCTGTAACGTCATAACCCCTGCAGGGATTCATAACAAGATGATGTGTCGCGCGCAAAACCCAGATCTGTACCTCAAAGGTCAAGGTTACACTTGAAGTTTATAGGTCAAAAACAGGTACGAAATTTCGTGTCCGGACCGTAACGTCACAACCACTGCAGGGATTTTTAAATAAATTTAAATGAATCTTGGCAGGGATGATGTATACCAAGACTAGATGCGCATATTTGAAATATTTTTGGCAGAGTTATGGCCCTTTAAAGGTTTTTATACACAATCTTTGTCTAGACTAGTGCTCCGGAACCCCTGCCCGGATTTCAATGAAACTTGGCAAGGAAGATCAGTATCAAGCCTAGTTGTGCATGTCATTGCCTTGTTCCGGTGGAATGATTTTTGGCGGAGTTGTGGCCCTTTAAATGTTTTCATACACAAACTTTGTCCTGACCAGTTCTCCTGATCCTCTGGCCAGATTTAAATGAATCTTGGCGAGGATGATGTGTACCAAGACTAGATGCGCATATTTTCATCGCCATGTTCAGGGCTGTACAAATCCTATAGCCCGACGCCCAGGACTAGTCCAAAACCAAAGTCGGGCGTGTCATTTTTCAAAGATTTCAGTCCCGGACTAGTCCAGTTTTAAAAAAAAGAGAAAGTTGGGCATGTTCACTGTTTGAAAGATTTCAGTCCCAGATTTGTTCAATTAACAATGTCGGCCACCTGTCATAAAACAACCCCAGCACACTTCTCAACGCAATCCTTTAATTGCACTCGCTTATGTGATGCAATTAGCATCCACAGCGGCGATCAGCGATTACCCCAGGCAATTTTATCAACAATCAACCATGCCGGAAGTCCCGCCTCCAAATTACTTTAATTGACAGTCGGCATTGTCGACATTATCCAATCAATTGACCCGCTATTTTAATCCAGACCGGCTAGCCAATGAAACGACTACTACAGGTAAATCACATGTTCATCACATGATTACCTGTTCGTCACGTGGTGAGCTGAAAATGGCGATACACTGAAACAATATCACTAACACGTTGATTAATTAGCTATCAGGCCGATTTGTCGGCAATCTATCGACGAGTAAAGAAACTAAGGACGTTAGATAATGGAAGCATGTTTGATATGAAAAGTAGGTGTGATTTTTTTATTGTTTCTCAGTGTATTGTTGAGCGTAATTGTACAGACAAGAAAGGTAGCATTAGGCGGGTGGGGTAACGGTTTATGTGTAGTTAGTGTACTAATTACTGAATTATGTTCGAAGAAATGAAATAAAAACAAGACAAACTGATATACATAATCAGTATTCGGCAGTGCTAATCAATGCTAATGTTTACATTTCAAAAATGAGTTTGTTGAACTTTTTCAGTGTTAAAAATAAGGAAAATATTCGGAGTGAAAGTAAAAATAAAAAGAGGGGGAAAATGTGGACTGATACACAGCCGATCAAAAAGTCAAAATCATCTGGTGTAGTGGACAAAAACATAAAAATAAAATGTTTATGTTGATTCACATGTTATTTATTTTTTGCATAGGTAAAATGGTAATACAGTTAAAGTAAGAATCTCATCTGAAGCCCATTACCTATATAAAGTTATGACATTTTTCTCTGCATTAAATGATTATCTGAACTGTAATATGAAACTCAATATCTATATTGAAATTTGAAAATGCAGATGTGATTCTTGCTATTGCTACTGTTTCACCCAATGGCAGTCTACAAGCTATACCACTGAAACATACATTAATTGTCTGAAGAGTAAATAAGATTGTTT